>ML685785.1:2949517-3080722 GCA_007922175.1 Pelusios castaneus | reverse complement strand
CCCCCCCAAAAGTCACACGTATCACCAGCTGACAGAACGTTTCTGAGGGAGGCACCTGTTAAAACTGGAGCGACATATCACTGAGTGCTTAAGTGCCCATCCCCTGCTCCGCTAGTGAGTCTCCACACCCATCTGCAGGACCCATGCCTCCTGCCTCTGCCTTCCCCTCCTCCCGGGGTGAAAGGGAAGACCAGTTTTCAAGCCCATTCAATCCGTGGATGCTTCGTTGGCCTGTTTCAGTTATGACAGTTGTTTTTAAGACATGAACCCATGTCCAGGGGGAACAGGACTGAGAGCTAACAAACTGTTTCACACAAGCCACTGGACTATAATCAGATTAATTACATCCACCCATAAACAAGGTAGCCACACTGAGGAGAAAAGTCTATAGCCCTTTACTAATCCCCTGAGCTATCCAGTCTCCATTGTGTTTGCCTATGCTATCAGCACCTAAAATCACTGCAAACTAGGATACTTGCCTTTTCATGTACATGTAAAATTTTATTTCCAAGAACCTATACCAGACAAATGTTTCTAGGGATGCAGGCAGCGAAGAGCAGTGCCCTCTTCCTCTGACATGAGTGTGTGTGGCGAGGGGAGGAGGGTTGTTCTTTTTAGCTTGTCTTATTCACATGGTGATTCATCCATGCCTAAGCAAAATGGGGTCATCAGCAGACATTTGCTGAAAGAGGGCTTGATAATTGATTTGATGCAGGAGGGGCTATTGTTTAAGTGTCTATAGGGGCTTCAAACTGCAAAGCCAAGAGTTGAGTTGGCCTGATTTAGAAAGGAAAAAAGAAACCCCTACAGCTGTCCTTCGTTTTCCTTTCAGTTTTCTTTGCCTTTGACTGGAACAAGCAGTGTCTAATTTCCAAAAGACAGCTTTCTCCCAATAATCTGTATATATACAGCTTGGACCAAATTCTGCCTTTGCTCCTGTGTAAGTGATGGAAAAAACTTGATCCTAGAAACCTATAGTATCTTTATCTACTGCATTAACTTTAATGGCAGGTTCAAAACAAAGGATCAGTTAAAATAAACTTGTGAAGAAAAGCAACCAGAAAAAAGGGGATCCCCCCAAGCCCAAGAGATCAGAAGAGTTCAGAGGGACTCTTTTCTTCTCTCACATTGAAAGGAGCAACTGTAACACAAGTGTAACCTTCGGGTGGGCTAAATTCACTTAATTGCCCCTCTCCAGTGCCCCACAGAAATACACCCCAACCCCTGTGGAGAAAAGCAGCTGGAGACCCAGGATCCAGTCTGTACAGGACTCATGGCGAAGCTTGCTCAGAGCTACACTCACACATTAAAATACTACTAAAAACAAACATAACAATGAACTTTATTAACTACTAACTAAATGAACCTTATCCTAAGAAAACAAACTACAATTAACCAAGAACAATCCTTGCATGAAAGATACCCAAGAGTCCCAAAGTCTGTGTGGAGTTCACCCAACTCTCAGCTACAGTCTCTGTTCCAGTGTGGAAGCTTGAGTGGTAAGAAATAGCTGTCCTCTTCTTTCTTTGCTGGGATCCTCTGTAGCATTACATGCAGGCTTTCTCTTCTCCTCTGCAACCAGCCCTCAGTCCCACATGCATGTCTGCAAGGTCTGTCGCAAATGACTCCTTTACATGGAGAAAACATCTTGTTCACTCCTGGCTCAGCTCCTCTCCAGAACACTGAGCACATGGTCTCCCCTCAAGGCAGCTCCTGCCCGCTGTCTGCTCAGGCTGCTGCTCTCCAGTCATCTGACTGAGAACATCACATCACACCAGCAGGGTACACTGTGGAGCATGCTCAAATTGCTACCACTCCCTGCTACTGGAAGTTTCCAGTTGTGGGTCACTAATCTGCCCAACAACAGTAACCCACCCTCAGCAGGTCTCTCAGAGATAGCCTTTTCAGGCATATGGGTTACATTCTCCCCTGCTTAAATCACTGCCGTCCTCGGCAGTATACTCGAAATAATAATCCACAACAAGTTGTGTGGATCTCCCAGAAGTTGCTAAATAGCAGCTTCAGTCCTCTCAGATCCCTGTCAGTAAACAGAGGATCTTTATGGCTAGCTCCAGTCTAGCCTTTGACTTAAACAACTGTCTCTTTCAGTTGCTATAGCCTGTATCCAAAGCGGTACAGGAATTGGATTGGATATATAAAATACCCATTTCTCAGATCTTAATAACTAAGATCTCACTCAATAGAGCACCATGCTCATAAACTCAATTAAATCAGACAAGAACTCAGTCAGTGTTTCACTGGCTGATCTCCGCACTCACTCTCTCTCCCTAAAACAGGGGGGGTAGCATCTGCCAACCACCCAGTCTGTTTACCACTCACAGGCAAAACCTCATATTGATCTCACAACCAAAAGTTACAACAACCCTCTTAATTTCTGCTATACTATCAACAGATGATACCTAACTAAAATGATTCCATAGGGATCTAACCCAAACTGTGTACAAGTTTCCATTACCTTAACAATATTAATACAAAAATATAAATTCAATATCAATATTCAATAACCTTAAATTCTTTACAACTAAGTACTACAATATACCTTGAAATGAAATCAGAGGAGCTCTGAACAATCTTCAAGTCCCTGTTTGGGCGCCAATTTGTAACCTTCGGGTGGGCTAAATTCACTTAATTGCCCCTCTCCAGTGCCCCACAGAAATACACCCCAACCCCTGTGGAGAAAAGCAGCTGGAGACCCAGGATCCAGTCTGTACAGGACTCACGGCGAAGCTTGCTCAGAGCTACACTCACACATTAAAATACTACTAAAAACAAACATAACAATGAACTTTATTAACTACTAACTAAATGAACCTTATCCTAAGAAAACAAACTACAATTAACCAAGAACAATCCTTGCATGAAAGATACCCAAGAGTCCCAAAGTCTGTGTGGAGTTCACCCAACTCTCAGCTACAGTCTCTGTTCCAGTGTGGAAGCTTGAGTGGCAAGAAATAGCTGTCCTCTTCTTTCTTTGCTGGGATCCTCTGTAGCATTACATGCAGGCCTTCTCTTCTCCTCTGCAACCAGCCCTCAGTCCCATATGCATGTCTGCAAGGTCTGTCGCAAATGATTCCTTTACATGGAGAAAACATCTTGTTCACTCCTGGCTCAGCTCCTCTCCAGAACACTGAGCACATGGTCTCCCCTCAAGGCAGCTCCTGCCCGCTGTCTGCTCAGGCTGCTGCTCTCCAGTCATCTGACTGAGAACATCACATCACACCAGCAGGGTACACTGTGGAGCATGCTCAAATTGCTACCACTCCCTGCTACTGGAAGTTTCCAGTTGTGGGTCACTAATCTGCCCAACAACAGTAACCCACCCTCAGCAGGTCTCTCAGAGATAGCCTTTTCAGGCATATGGGTTACACAAGCTCCTCCTGTTATCTTCACAAGTAGCTGGAGAAATAGAGGGAATAGACTGTATGCCAATATCTCAGTGCAGCTGAGGAAATATCCAGAAGAGCATTATTTCAGCCCCACCTCTGCAACCAACATCAGCAAACCTATAAAGTTATTGGAATTGTGATCAAAAGGAAGATACCATTCAATCAGACCAGAAAAGGCAGGTTGCTGGCTTTAGAGTAGACTCGGGTGCAAAAAGGGGGGAAGTTAGTAGAAGCATTAGTAGGAGCACTGCCAGCAGACTGAGGGAATTGATTACTCCCCTCTGTACAGCACTGGTGAGGCCATATTTGGAGTACTGTGTCTAGTTTTGGGACACCCTCCCCCCCCCACTACAAGAAGAATGTGGGCAAATTGGAGAGAATCCAGTGAAGAGCAACGAAAATGATTAGAGGGCTGGAGCACATGATTTATAAAAAGAGGCTGAGGAAACGAGGCTAGTTTAGTCTGGGAAGAGAGGAGTGAGGGGAATTTCATACCAGTCTTCAACTATATGAAGGGGGGTTCCAAAGAGACGGGAGCTAGGCTGTTATCAGTAGTGGCAGAGGACAGAACAAGGAGCAATGGTTTCAAGTTACAGCTGGGGAGGTCGAGGTTGGATATTAGGAAAAGCTTTTTCACTAGGAGGGTGGTGAAGCACTGAAATGAGTTTCCTAGGGAGGTGATGAAATCTCGATCCTTAGAAGTTTTAAGGCTAGTTTGACAAAGCTCTGGCTGGTCAGGTGGGGTTGGTCCTGCTTTGAGCAGGGTGGTGGGACCAGATGGCTCCCTGAGATACCTTCCAACCCCAATCCTCTATAATTCTATGAAAAATCACTAAACAAGCCATAGGTATGGAAAGGTAGAACTAAGATGGAGTGAGCAAAGGAAAATGGCTCTGCTTGAAAAGCTAAACTTGACAAACCAGACATTGCTTCCTTCATCACACTAAGCGATTCAGGGTATTAAAAGAAATAGTTCTGTGGAAAATAAACCAAAACCTTCCGTCTGAAGGATTTTTTTCTTTTTTTCCCCCGAATGAAAGCACTTGGTTAGTGGAAGAATGATTCCAAAGTTGTTTTCTTTGACATTCAGCAGACGGGGAAACATCAGCGAAAAATTCCAGTGACAAGGAACCTTGTGAAACAACTCCACAAATGCTCTGTCACTAAGAGGGTTGGAAAATCTTGACTGGGCCAATAATAAAGGATTGTTTTTTCTCAAAATATCCAATATATAATTCTTCCACTGTAATTGTTCAACAGATTTAATCTCTGACCAGGTGCATGAGAAGCGGGGGCAAGCGGGGGCACAGAACTCCTCCAGGATCAGGGCTGGGAGAGCAACTTCCTCAGGCTCCAGAGCCACAAAGAGCCAACTCCTCCAGCCACTGGGGCAGAGCATATGCCACTGATTTTCATGCCTTCAGAGGAGGGGGAGAGAGCCAAGTCCTCCAGACATGGGCGGGGGGAGGAAGCACAGGAAGTGCCCCTTCAAATACAGCCTAATTTTTATTCCTGTGCACGCCTCTGTCTCTGACCAACACAGGCATCTTGCATTGATTTTGAGGGAAAATGTTTCTAAGCCTTACCAAAAGCCATCAATACAATTCAGGAAGATTTGGTGGTTTATTTTAATAGGACTGACCTCGAGTGGAGGAAGGCTCTTGACAATCTCCTCACACTCAGTTCTGCCGAAGCACTTCAATCCTGCCCTGACATTCTCCCTGCTAAAACAGTCCTCAGTCATGCCAATGACCCCTGATCCTGAGTTATAACAACCCCTGCTGGGCACGCTCCAGATTGAGCCAGATTTTGTGACAGGGACACATATCTACCAGAAACTCTTCAGATTAGGCCCAATACATCTCCCACTGAAATCAATGCCTGCATGTCAGTGGGAGCAGGAGCTCTCCAATAGTTTATAGTGGGTCAACGAGAGCTGAAACTTGTTATTTTACTAAATCCACCAACATTTTCAATATAAGTACAACTGAGGAGGTCTGGCACTTATATCTGTGAAGTTCTCTCGGGTGAAAGCTGACTAAGGGCAAGTCTATACTGATGGTGGCAAAGTCGCTGCCGTCAGCGTGATCTTCAGTTTTCGAATGAGGTATCTGTGTAGACGCACTCAATCGATAACCAAACCAGAGCTAGAACACCAGCTCCATAACCGCTGACACTATGCCAACCGGACGCCATTTCTGGTCAGCTTAGTGTAGCATGTAGGGAGGATTTAAGAAGTTGGCAGGAGATACGCAAGGTATTTTACGTACCTTGCGTATCTCTCGTCGACTGTCACTGAAAATGGCGGTAAGTGTAGCCTAGGGCTAAGTTACTATCCCCTGTTATCCATACACTTATACCATTCCTGTGAACACAGCATCTGAGCCCTGCACAACATTAATGAATTTACCCTCAGTTATGAGGAGCGGTGGGAAGTGAGGCTGCTTCAGAAAGCAGGTCTCCCCCTGACTCTCTGCGACTCAGTAAAGAACATCCAGGTTAGCTAAGCAACTTCAGAAAGTCCACCTGAATGGCAATTCCTCCTTAATGCATCTTTCCTGTGGGACCATTTTTCACTCCTGAAAGATCACACATTCCCATCTTCCCGTCAGGGACCTGATGTACAATGCTAGTCTTTGGCATTCAGCAGATGGACATCCTGCTCTCCTTGAGCATGGTAATGAGGGCTCATTTCAAAACATGAGCTTTATCATCTCTGAGGAAGTTCCCAGAAGGGGCACCTAATTACATCAGAGAATACAGACAGCGCCTTCCACTAGATGACAGATCTAATATCATTGCATCGCATTTGACTGTAAATTGGAAGAGACAGCGGCCGTACAGATTCCATTACTGAAAGAAGGTTTCCCACATCATGTCCAGTTGTTGTACATATATGCTGTGTCAGGACCTTGTACCACTCACAAGGTTAGTGATCCATCTCAGATCCAACCAAGTGAGCGAAATCCAGGAAGCATGCCCCCTAACGCAGAAGCCACTGAATGCATGGGCAGCTGAATTGCATTTCGTGATAGCTTAACACAGGTTTGGGATTTATCGAGACCCCATGCGGCAATAGGCTGTTTTAGTTACTCTGCGAATCCAAGAACATTAAGATCTTATGCTGTGCCATGCAAATTAAACAGTTCCCTTTGGACTCACTATATTGAAGCCCTATCTCTTCTCTAATCTGAAAGAATATTGCCAGGCACCAAATAGCCAGCCCCTTGTTGAAAGAATCAGTAAAGAGGCCAGGAGTTTAGAACTCCCTTCTTTTCCCTAGAGTTGGCACTGATGAAGTCAGTGGTGAGTCACAATAGTTGGGAAGTGCAGACAAGCTGATGTTTTTTCTGCCTCTGCTGTATCTGTTTTGAAGCTAAAAGGATTTTGGTATCTTGTAATGTCAATGGGCACCTTTCACCACCATTAAAATCACTTAGAAATTTAAAATAATATAAGTCAGTGGTTTTCAAACTTTTTTCCCCCCCCAGGACCCAGGTGAAAAAAATCATTTATGCCCAGAACCCAACAACTGCATACATGAGCAATGCATTCCAGTCTTTTGGTGGTGGCACGGAGGGTGCCATGACCCAGTGCCTGAGGATCTGCGATCCAGTATGGGTCCAGACCCTAAGTTTGAAAATCACTGATATAAGTAACTCTATCCCCCATTAATCCATTTGCCAAGATTCCACTCCAACTGCTTTCCCTGCCATTATATGCGCCAGGTGGAAATCATCACAGATATCTCATGGAACCTGGATATGTTTGATATCCTAGTGAGTCAGGGCAACTTTAAGCCACAGGCACAACAGAACCAGGCCTAGG
This sequence comes from Pelusios castaneus, assembly GCA_007922175.1. Taxonomy (NCBI): domain Eukaryota; kingdom Metazoa; phylum Chordata; order Testudines; family Pelomedusidae; genus Pelusios; species Pelusios castaneus. Next base: position 3,073,487 of record ML685785.1, on the reverse strand, counting down.
GCTCTGGCTCTTGGGATCACATGACGACTTCAGAATCTCTGCTTTCATTTATGAAAGATTATGTTTCTAGCTCTTCTGACTGTAAAGAAAGCCTAGAAGATGTGAACCAAATGTAACCAATGCAGTATCATCACAGGTCTGCTGACTGTCTGAAACATTAGCCCTGAGAAGTGTAAACTGCCCCATACATCATAGTCAGTTTTTAACACTGAAATCTGTTGTTCTGAGGAACCCCTACCAACACCTTCCAACAAAGCAAACGAGTCTGGTGGCATTTCTAAAGACTAACAAATTTATTTATTGCATGAGCTTCCATGGGAGAAAATCCTACTCGCTAGATGCTTGAAGATGGGGAAAATACAGAGTAAAATAAATGCTGGGACATGTAAGTCATAGGACCTGGTCAGACTATAACAGCAAATCAAAGCAGTTGTTAGGATTCAAACAGTGGAATACATGCAATAATTAAATTTCTTAGTCTTTAAACATGCCACTAGACTCCTTATTTGTTTTGCTGGACTAGACTAACATGGCTCCCCCTTTGGAACTTCCAGCAAAGGACTCTAAAGGGGTCATTATGGCTTTGCGGGTGTGGGTGCTGGCAGGGATCTCTCTGCCACAAAGTCATCTGCTGAGGGTGGAATCTGCTCTCCTGCAGGATGGAGCTCAATCTGCTGGGAGGGATGGGTTGTGCAAAATGAGTGCCTAAACTAGAGTGCTTGTGGGCCCCTTCAACAGCCCTCCTTATTTGAGTGGTCCCTACCATTAGCCTAAACATGGGCAGGTCCCCAGGTGGGTGTGCATGTAGTGCCTTAGGACTGTCTTACTCCAGTCCTTCTCCAAGCATCAGCTAATTCATTTACTGAGAATAAAATGACTACAGACTGGATTTCTGGGCCCTCTCCAGTCCTTACACTGAACTCTTGGTACTGCTCCTGGGTTGAGTGCTGTTTGGAGTATATCTTAGAATCAAACACTGGAACCAAGAAAGGCTTCCTACCTCATAGAAACATATGGCTGATGGGACCTCTCCAATTTATCAAGGCCCTTTTTTAATTATAATCCTATCCTAAGTGGTTGCAACCCTTTCCATATTGTGGCCATCCACACATTTTATAAGCATACCCACCATCCCATTGTTCAAGTCATTAATGAAAATATTAAAATAGTACCAGACTCAGGATTGATCTCTCTAGGACCCAACTACTTATGTTTTCCCTGTTAGACAGAAAAACATTGATAACTACTCCTTGAGTACGATTTTTCAACCAGTTGATGGTAGTTTCATCATCACATTTCTTTCATTTCCTTATGAGGCTGTTATGCGGGATTGTGTCAAAAGCCTTACACACACACAAAAACAAAACAAAACAAAAACTACCAAGAAAAATCACATCTACTGCTTCCCTCATCCAGTAAGTCTTTCAAAGAAGGAAATTAGGTTAGTTTGGAGCATGTTGGCTATTAATTATTATCCTATTATCCTCTAGATGCTTACAAATTGATGGTTTAACAATTTGATCCAGTACTTTTTCAAATATCAAAGTCAGGCTAACCAGAACATAATTCCCTGTGTCTTCTTTCTTCTCCTTTTGAAAGATAGGAGCTATGTTTGCCCTTCTGTACTCCTTTGAGATCCCACCTGCTTTCCATGAGTTCTCAAAGATAATCACTAAGGGCTCCAAGGCTGCATCAGCTGGATCCTTCAGTATGCTATGGTGACTTTCATAAGGCCCTGTCAATTTAAGTACATTTAGCTTATTTAAATATTTTTAAAACCTGCTGTTTTCCTGTACTGGCTTGTGTTTCTTCCCCCTTGATGTTAATTGTGTTTACCATCTGGACACAACTGCTGTTTTAAGTGAAGACTGAAGAAATATAGCCATTAAACACCTCAGATTTATTAGCGCTCCTTCCCCTTTAAGTAGTGGGCCTACAATTTCTTTCTCTTGCTTGTAATAGATCTGGATTGTTCCTTAAGTTTTATGGATTTGTGCATTGTCCAGTCTGGAGCCCTTCCACAGTAATGTCCATGGGAATAGACAGGAGACTATGAGTAGGAGCATCTCTCAACCAGATCTCCAACAAAGCTCACAGCGAGCCAATACTCTCCCCTCTCTGGGATTGGATTTATTAAAGAAATTAAGAGCTTCATAACAAAATTCAGATTAAGCCTTCTCCCCGTCCTGGCTGCTCCTAAGGCTCCTAGTTCAGGATGGCTGAACCCAAACTCTAGAGACCTCTGTGCCTTACAGAGCCATTCCACTGCCTGTATACCACAGTGGAGTAACTGGTGGGTATCTCCTCAGTGAGAGAGACAGCAGAGCCCACGGAACTCCTTCCCAGCAGGATGGAGACATCCCAGCTGGGTGTGCTGTTTCAGGCACATGGTTATCAGCCAGTTATAGAGATGGAGCATTTTCCACAGGCTCCATAAGATGACACCCTATGGGTGCAGAGGCTGCCAAAGGAGCTGTAGAGGTCCAGGTGAAGATTTCAGGCAGGATGGTACAAGGGACACTACTGCCCCCCCCCCTTTATGACAGGGTGAAATACCCACACGCTGAGGTGATACAAACCCAACACACCCCCTTAGTTTAAACCCCTGGTAGCACCCTTCTATATTGCTGTGGCCCCCCTCTCCTGCAGCCAATGTGCAGATCACTGGGTGCATTCTGGACAAGAACAATAGAGTGTTGCCCAGCAAAATGTATACAACTGGCAGTTCTGGGCTCCTCCTTCCTCCCCACCACTCCCCCGTGCCGAGGGGAATTTTAAAGAAAGCTTGTCTGAGCCCCCACTGCATTCCTCCCCCACCCCACCTGCCCTGGCTCATGTACACACGCATCTCCTGTCCCTACAGGTTGTGTGGGAGTCTGCAGCAGTTACTGCTTTCAGCAAGCACACAACACTTTAAGTTCTAATCTTGCAGTAATTAGGTTGCAGTCAGAAATAAAATGATGCCATCAGACTGGAGGCAGCAGGGGGTGAGGGGGAAGAGGCAACTGGTAGATCAATGCACTAATGTATTTTTATAGGCTAACCCTCTGTTCCCGAACAACCACTTGTATATCCCAAGCTCCCAACTCTGGGTAGGTGAGACGTACAAGGCCCGGTGGGGAGACTGGGTTGTGGGGCGATTCTGTGTCTGATAGCAAGGAAACAGCACAGGTAATACAATTTTAGCTGACTGGTATTTCCATTTGGCTGTAGCATAGGAGGAAGGGAGGGGGGAGCAGAGACGACTGAGGAGCCGCACAGCCACAAGCGATCACAGCTTATCAGATCTTTGTGTTCCAGGCACCAGAGTCTTGGAGCTGCTGCCGCAGCACAGGAGGGAATCGAGAAGCAGAGACGTGCAGCTATAAGCAGGCACCAGCCAGCAATGCCGTAATGACAGTTATCCTGAACGAAGGAAGCCGAGTTTTACGGGGAGTCTCACAGTTCTACCAACACATTTCAACCCTGATGTGCTGCAAGCCTTGCTATTCTACCCCTGGTCTCCCCAACGCAGCATTGCGCATGCAGCTCACCCCTGATCTGCAGCACCCACTGCACTTTTCTTACCAGCTCTGCAGACAGTTCTTCTGTCCCATCCTACAGCACACATCCCTCGTTAGTTCCCATAGATGGCAACCTGCATGTAGTTGTATATATAATATGAACACCTAACCTTTGGAGACTAAGACCTTGTCTATGCTACAAAGTTAGGTTGACCTAAGTGAGGTGAGGTCACCATATGGCCATCACAATAATTAATCTGGTGGTTCGTGTCCACACTATGCCCCCTCTGTCAGTAATCTGTATCATCGACAGAGGGGACATAGCGTCGACATGAACCACCACAGTCATTATTGCACTGGCTGTCCATCAACCAAACCTTAGGTATACTTAATTTTGTAATGTAGACAAGGCATAGGAGAAGATGTCCTCAAATTCACTTCACTCTTATCCAGTCAGTAGTTGAGCTGAGGTTTCTGGATGTGAAACATTAATGCCCAATATACCTCTGACTCCTTAGAAATGTTAATTGAAATCTTCTCACCTTGAGCTAAGTAAGGTATCCTGTAAAACTGTGTAGATTAGCACCCTTGATAACCTTTGTGTCTTCAGAATCCAGATCAAACTGACATTCTGTTCAAAGAAATCATGTTGTATCCATTCAGACAACACATGATCATAAACTACACCTAGGTAAGCACAGGGTTAAAACTAGCAAGGCTATTGCAAGGGAGGCTGGTGAGAAGAAGGCCAATTTGAACATGTGAAACGTTATATACTTGTGGAGGTTATTTGCTAAAAATTAATAGGCTAAATCTAGCAGATCGGTTACCCCTAAGGACTCAATATCCATGTAAGCAGCTAGCAAACACCCTGGATAGTTTATGAAACATAGGCTGCTGCATCAAATAGTAGCTACAAAGAATATTTGACTTATTAACCTACAAGATCCACAGTGCTGCACCCCCCCTCCCCAATCTGCTGATTTCTCAGCTGCACCCTAGGTAAATGGCTGTTTTTGTTCAACACCCAGTCTCCCAGCTGTCCTAGCCAGCCCTCTGCTCCACACACTGGTCAGCCTTCTGACTCTCTTCTTTCAAGTGCCCATTGGACCAGCTGGCCCTAGGGTGGGGCACAGATGAAAGTTTCATCTAGTGTGATGATGGCTGTTAAGTAATATTTGAAAAAACTCCACACTCACTTTTTGGATCCCTAATATTGTCCAGGTGTGACCTTCCTTTAGAGGAATTAATAGGGGATGCTGGTGGTGGGGTAGGTGTGGAGGGTGGGGGGCAATACTCCTTGTCATCTATATCAGTTAGCTCCAGAGACTTCACTGACGTAACTCTTGATTTACACCAATCAGAAGCTACCCCAAAGAGTCTGTATTTCCTGTTGCTGGATGGAATGGGGAGGAGTGACTGAACTGGGGAAACAGGCTGATGGGAGCCTTAAGGAATAAAAGACAAATGGGAAACCAAATAATCTGAACGAGCGCCTCTCTGTTCCTATAAGGAAACCAGAAAAGGTGCCCATTTCACAACATGCCCCTTCACCTTGGGACACTGCTATGCCCTGGTCGCTGCTCTCACCCACCTTCACACTTACATGTTATCAAAAGCACCGAGTGGCAGCTTGGGAAACAGCAGTTGGGGTGTCATAACTCACCAAAGGGGAGAGAGAAGGAACCCACTCCAGAGCCCTGACAGCTCAACTCTGCATGTCACGTCAGTGTCCTTTGAGGGTGGAAGTCTTGGTATGAAAAACCACTGCACACAAAAAGCAATTTGTGTGTGGGAGGAAGAGAGGGCAGGGAACTCACTGGACCAGGGGAGATATTTTGGACTGGAATGAAAGGATGAATTTCGAGCTACCTTGAAGATGAAACCTAAAAAGGCCAAAGATAGCTGTGTGTGCACTTTCCACAGGGCCCTGAAATCACTTTTCCATCAAATTCCTCCTGATGCTTCCAGCAACGTACCATGCTGTGTGCTGCTCCTTTTATAAATTAACCCACCCAGGGCTGGCAGGTAAGAAAGGTATCTAAGGGGTAGAGCAGAGAACTCCTCTGAGTCAGGACCCCTGAAATCTGTCACTGAATTACTATGTGACCTTGAGCAAGGCCAGATTGTGCCTGGTCCTGGCACTGATATGCAAGGGAAGTGCAGAAAGATGTAAAGACCATTCCCTATGCACCCAGTTTATACCTCCAGGGTTAAACAGCTGCAGTCCCATTATACCATATTCCTTTCTTGTTGATGCTCCTACAGTCATGACCATTATAGAACTAAAAGGGTTCAGAAACTCTCCTTTGAAATGTTATTCAGCCATCAAATAAAGCAGACATTGAGCAGTGGGGACAGGGTAAATAAATTCAGAAATATCTTCAAGGACTAAATAATGTGGAAGATTGTTAATAGATTATGGAAACTTTCATCTTGGGGTTACTGGTTTGAATCCAGTCCCAATGTGGTTGTTCTCCAATGGATGACAGCCAGTTCAATTCCTAATGAATAGGGTCCTCATCACAAAAATAACAGTACAGTTGGCCCTAAATGCCCTCAGGGTTTCCCCCATTGCTGGCAGTCTGCAGGGAGAAAGCAAGACCATAGAGCAAAGGCTCCCAAACGTTTCAGCATCATGCCTCCTTTATGATTTTTGAGAAACCCTCACGCTTCCCCTCCTCTCCTTTACGACCATCCAACCCCCTTTTAGCAAAAATCCAATTCGTAATTGTACAATTAAAAATAAACACAAATAGGTTTTCTTGACACAAACATTTTTCGCTATGAAAATTTCACAGCTTCGTGTCCCCCCTTGGATTTTCTTCATGCCCCCCAGTTTGGGAACCACTGCCATAGAGTGAACAGGCTGTGGAAACTGAACTACATTTCCATCCCTGGTTAGGATCAAGGCACATTGGCAGCACGCCATTTTGAGCTCTGCTTTGGCTGCACGTGTCCTGTGGCTGAACAGAGGATGTCAGTCTGCTGTGTTGTCTCTCCTGAACTACATTCACTGTTAAAAGTATTAACGAAAGAGAAGATCCAGAGCTCCCCAGGTTCAGAAAGTTAGAAAAGAGCAACCCAAATCATTAGGAGAAATAGAAAACCTCTCATATGAAGACAGATTGAAAAGACTGGGATTGTTTACCTTAGAGAGCAGATAGATAGAAAAACCATGTTAAAAGTACATAAAATAATGACTGGTTTAGAGAAAATAGATCAGGAATTTCTGCTCTCCCAATCTCATGGAGCTATGAGAAGGGGACGTTCATTGCCATTGTAAGGAGATCATTTCCAAACAACTAGAAATACTTTTTCATACCATGCACAATTAGATCGTGGAACTCATTGCTACAAGATGCCATTGTAACCAAAAGCTTAGCAAGATTCAAAGTGGGGAATGACATTTATATGGATAACAAGGATATCCAGTGTTAAAATAGTGGATGCTTTAAAAGGAAACACTTTGTAAAGGATATAAAATGTTGTATTTCAAGGCTTACACACCAATCTAACTCTGAGGGGTTATGATGAGACCTTCATAGGGGAGAGATCATCCCACATTTGTTCTTGCACCTTCCTCTAAAGCATCTGGTGCTGCCACTCAGACAGGATCCTGGACTAGATGGACCCCTGATCTAATTCAGCCTGGCATTTCCTAACATTCCTACCAGTGTCATCTGGAGATCTGCAACATTCAATGAGGGAGAAGGCATTTTGGCCATCTTCTATACCTCTAAACTTGCATCTCCTGATCTCATGAGAGACTGCCATCCCAAAAGAATAAACAATCTAGAATTCTTAAGCCCAGAAAATGGACAATTGACACACAGGAATATTAAAATATACAATAAGATTTGCTGCATTGAACAAAAGATCTATTTGGCCTGGTAACCTGTCTCTGACAGTGACTAATTTCAGGTAGCTCAGAGGAAGGTGTAAACTTGCCAATAATGTATCTAACTGTGTTATCCATCCCAGGAGAGTGTGGCTTTCTTCCTGACCCAAGCTGCAGATCAGTTCATGTCCTGAAGCCTGAGGATTCATAGCCCTGATGACACTTAATCTTAGCTCATGTAATTGGAGATGCTATTCTGATTTCGTAAAATATCTGATCCTAATGTCTAATTCATATAAATGTTCGCAGCAAACAGGAGCAAATGGCTTGTACAGTAGAGGAGAAGCATTTATCATGATCTGCCTTCCCACCCCAGTAATAACTCACCGTCAGTGGTTCACTGCCCTACCTCTGTTACCTGCCTTTCTTCACTTTATCACTCCATCAACTCCCCACTTCTCATCCACTTTCACAATTCTATTCCTGCAGGGTGGCTCTTGATCACTGATGTAGACCCCAGGATTGATCAGAGCCATGCAGTTTGGAAAAGAAAATCTGTTCTCCACTGACTCCTTAACCTAGTACGCTCTCCTCTTTAAACTTCAATGGGTTGGTTCAGGATCCCTCTATCCAATTGATTGTTAATGCGTTGAAGTACCTGAGATGGGCTTTGGGATCTGTAGAGCCCCCAGACGGATGCTCCATATCTCACTACTTGACTTGGATGACCTCAGGATATAAAAGATAATCTCTAGCTTGTGCGACTGAAGCATATTTTTTTTCCAGAAATTTTTCTAAAGCCTCTGTTGGCACAAGTGACATGTTGCTTGCTCTAACTGGTACTCAGAGCACTTTGGGGCACTTGGGGATTTTCAGAAAGGGAGTTTGGTCATATCCCAAGTGCCCCAGGCAGGCTGCACATTAGTCCAAGAGAGTGGGGTGAAGACATGGTTAAGGATCTCGGTGTCCAAACAGCATTTCCAAAAGTGCTCAGACCCATGCACTCAACCAGGGGCACAGTTAAGCCAGGAGGCAAAAATTAATCTATTAACACCTGAGAATCCTACTCCAAGATCATTTAAAGAGCTCCAGACACACAGAAGAGTGTGGGTGACACACTGACAAAGGCAGAGTTAGAGACAGCAAGCAGTTGCTAAGAGGTTTGAGGACTAGGACAGGGCTTTAATATGAATATAGTAAGGTAGATAAGGAACTGGTTAAAAGGGAGACTACAGTGGGTCAAACTGAAGGGTGAACTGTCAAGCTGGAGGGAGGTTACTAGTGGAGTCCCTCAGGGATCTGTCTTGGGTCCGATCTTGTTCAACGTTTTTGTTACTGACCTTGGCACAAAAAGTGGGAATGTGCTAATAAAGTTTGCGGATGACACCAAGTTGGGAGGTATTGCCAATACAGAGAAGGATCGGGATACCATACAGAAAGATCTGGATGACCTTGTAAACTGGAGTATCAGGAATAGGATGAAATTTAATAATGGGAAGTGCAAGGTCATGCATTTAGGGATAAATAAGCATTTTTCCTATAAGTTGGGGATGCATCATTTGGAACGGACTGAGGAGGAGAAGGATCTGGGGGTACTGGTTGATCATAGGATCACTATGAGCCATCAATGTGATGTGGCCGTGAAAAAAGCTAATGCGGTTCTAGGATGTATTTCACCTCTAGGAGAGGTATTTCAAGTAGAGATGGGGAGGTGTTCATGCCACTGTACAAGGCACTGGTGAGACCCCATTTGGAATATTGCGTGCAGTTCTGGTCCCCCATGTTTAAAAAGGATGAATTCAAATTGGAACAGGTGCAGAGAAGGTCTACAAGGATGGTCTGTGGAGTGGAAAACCTGCCCTATGAGTGGAGACTAATTAATATCAGGGAGGGAGAGGAATTATATGAGTACAGCACCAGTGTGGACACCAGAACAAATGGTTATAAATTGTCCATCAAGAAATTTAGGCTTGAAATTAGATGCAGGTTTCTAACCATTAGAGGAGTAAAATTCTGGAATAGCCTTCCAATGGGAGGTCTTGAGGCCTGCGTTTTGCAGGAGGTCAGACTAGATGATCATACTGGTCCCTTCTGACCTTAAAGTCTATGAGGGCCAAGACTGTGAGGATGGCACAGAGTCAACGGGAATTGGGAAAGTGGGTATCCAAGTATTGCACTTCAGGAGGGGTTTGCATTAGCCACTCATGAGAGCCTAACCTCTTGTCCACACTTGGATGGTGCAGTATGCTATGAGGCAGCTGAGGGAGGAAAAGGAAAAGGGTATAGTTGGCTCAGTCTCCAACACATCCAAACCCACCAGACAGGATCAATAAGCCACAGAATAACTTCTTTGACCTCACCAAGGTGCAGGCTAGCCAGAGCTACCAGCTCATACCAGAAGCCATCATGCACTTCTGTGGTGAGCGAGAGGGGAACGTGAAAGAGGTGACTAAGAGAAACCACACCCTGCCAGTTCCCATCAAGGTCACCACTGGGAACCTTAGTCAATTAATCTTTCCACAGAACAATAGGGGGCATCACTGACATTATTAGCCAATCCGCTGGGTCTCTCTGTCTGGAGGGCTCCGTAAATACCATGATGAGGAAGGCAACGTAATACACCACCTGCCCCATGTGACCACATCATATTTATGGTTGTGCTGTAGCATGTCATGACAGAGCAAATCTCAGCAGTGTTTTATTATGGAGCCAGAATCCAGACACTTCTTAGATGAGCTGGGAAACCGAATAACATTCACACCATACGGAGTTGTACAAGACCATTTGTGTGAGTAGTGGAGGGCACATTCTACATAATAACCTATCACCCTTCCTCTATCAGAGGAAAGATGGTACCTAGGTCTTTAATCTTATTATAAACATTCAAATAAAGGCACAGCAGGAGTGCCACAGTTACCTCAGATCTACCAGAAAGGTCACTAGAAGCAAATAAGGCCTTTTCAAAATGAGCGCCAGTGATCTGCCTCACACTGGTAGCACTTTACAATGTGCCTCCAGTAGATTAATGGCATATTCCTGCATGTTGTATGTTCCAGGCGAATACAAACCCTTTGCCCACGGGGCAGACATTAACAAATCCTCAATCCAGCAAACGGGCTGGGGGAGATGGTAGAGTGAACAACAGGAGGGCTCAGATGCAAGAGGAGGAGCAGGAGTAAGCAGGAGGTAGCAGAGTAGGGATCAAGGGCAGCAGCCAGCAGCGACTGTTAAGAGCAGACTGACACGCATAATCTTTGCAAATGAGCACAAATGGAAGTCTGACGAATGGCAAAGTAGTCACACACTCATCAGCAGGATGAGAGGGATGAATATTTCTTAGTCTAATGCCCAAAAGTCAGAGCATCCCAATGCTCAGGGCTGAGGGTGGGTGTCTGTGGGGCTGTGGACATAATCTTATGGGTCAGTAGCGATAACTGTGGGGTGTGAGAGATGGATGGGGGAAATAAGGTTTCAGTCTGGGCGTGGAACTGCAGTTGTAAAGAGGGTGTGGCAAACTGCTAGCTCCATTTAGCGGGTCCTGCACTTCTGTCTCCTTCTAGGAGTTGGGATGCCCCGCTGTTACCTCATCTCCCCGATGATGTAGTTGCTCTGGGGGGGAAGGGTCAGTGAGGCCAGGAGGGGGGTAGGGACCCAGGCTCACCCACTCCTGCAGGTCCCAGGCCAGGGGCCCTATAAATAGCAGCTGTTTGCTGCAGTTGCTGTGTCCACAGCAGCACTAATTCCCCCCTGGGCTAGTTTCCCCCCATCCTCTGTTTTTTCAGCTTCTAGTGCCCCTATTTTCCAGTATCTGGGAAGTATCTCAGTCCTGCTTTGCAAGTCTCCCCTTCCAGGGGTCTGGTACCTTCCTCCAGGCATCTCTCTACATCTCTCTCAAACCACACTACTCCTTAGCATAACACAGCACTCCCCTCCAGCTTGTGCCTGGCTGTTTGGAGCAGGGAGGCTTTTATCAGGCACCTGGCTAGGTCTTTAATTGACCTCAGTTGCCCCTAATTTCCCTGTAGTAACCCTGGTTAGTCACTGGGGAACAAGACTTTCAGCACTCTGAGGCTTACATACCTTCCTTCTTTTACTCTAAAACTGCCTGCAGCCCTTGATATCTCACAAGGGGTATCGCTGTTTACCACCACAGTGGGGGGCAGGAGTAAGTGATGGGGAGAGAGGGTTGTAGCTGCATTTGGCCTAGTAACTATGTGGCAGTATCTAGAGAGGATGCTGCTGGTTCCTCAATTATCCTTTGAGGCCTGGAAGATAGTGCACAGCTTGGCACATCCTACACTGGCGTCCCAATGCACCCGCTGCTCAGCCCACCCAGCAAAAGCCATTGCAGAGTTAGCCTGCGAGTGTGCACTGTGTTCCTGGCTGCCTTCAGAGCAGGCTTACTAGACTCTGGTGAATGGCCTTCTAACACTCCACAGGACCAGCCTCACCCTACTTAATTAATTCACCAAGAGGAGTCTTATTGTCTCCTTGCCCCAGGGCCTCAATGGACAACAGACAACTCCAGCTTTTACCGTAGTAGGTCCTGGGAAGGAAATCTGCTCTTCCACATCGCCATGAATGATCCAGTTAGAAAACAGGCTGTTGCCTAGTCAAGGAAACAACCAATCTCCCTCCTGAAGGGTCAGGCAATGCTAGTGGACTGGAGTGGCCAGATGTTGCTAGACTCACACACGCTCAGTGAATCGGTATAAGAAGTTTTCATTCAGAACAAGCAGTCCTGCAGGTCCCATACCTATTTATAATGTGAGCGGAGCCAGTCAGGGCCCTGAGACAGAGGAGAAGTTATAAATATAGGAGTTAAAGATAGCTTGCAGACCCAGCGACTTATCAGCCAGGACCAAGAGATGTGTCTGTGGTGGGGGCTGCATCCTGATCTCTGCACCACTTTGGATACAGATCAGTGCTGTTCCATCTTATATTTGCTAGGAAAGCACTCCACTTGGATAATGTTCGGTGTCCCTCCTCCCCTGCCCACCCACCAACCATGTTCTCTAGTGAGTTAGAAGGGAAGTATTTATTACCCAGCTGGTGGAACTTATATTTAGCTATCAGCTAACCGCTGTAAAGTGGGATTTTATCCCAGTTAAAGAGAAAGTGGGACAGAGCTCAGTGCGATAACCCTTATAAATGCTTACCTGATTATTTGGGTTTATGGGGGAAAACAATAGTGCCTTATAAAAATGCTGGGAATGTGTATTTATATGCAGGTCCCCATACCTGTACCACTTTCACTACAGGCTATAGATTTTTTATTTTACCATCAAACTAAGGACCAGCTTTTAACCCAAGGGCTGGAATTCTGCTAGCTGTGGGGATCCCCAGATTTCTGTTTGCTTACAAGGCTCTACCTAAAAACTTGATTCTTCTCAGTCTCTGAAGAATCTAGGGCCTTGTACACATTACAGAGTTATCGTAGGGTAACGCTCATTACCGCGCGATAACTACGAGAGCGTCACACACAAATCCTGCTTGTTGCACGGCAACAGCCCTCTTGCCACGCAACAGGTAAACCTCCTGAATGAGGGTGATAGCAGTTATCACGAAACGGCTATTCTGTGTTTCAGTGTGTGTGGATGCTGATCACGCAATAATTGGCCTCCGGAAATGTCCCAGCATTCCAATCCCATCCTTTCTGGTCTTCCTCCTGCACACTGTGGCTGTGACTGGCCACGCTCTCCTGTGAGTCCTGGAAATTTTTGAATTGTTCCCCTGTGGTCACTTCCTGTTTGTTCAGCATGGAGTGAAGCCGTTTTTTCCAAAAGCAATGGCGGCTCAATGCGGCAAACGCGCTCCAGTCTGGACCACAACTGATGTGCTCGACCGTATCAGCATCTGGGGAGAGTCTGCTGTGCAGGCACAGCTATGCGGCAGCAGGCGGAATTTTGACACCTGTGGCCAGATTTCTCAGGCCATGGCAGAGAGAGGGACACACTGCAGTGCAGATCGAAAGTGAAGGAGCTGTGGATAAGCTACCACAGAGCAAGGGAGGCAAACCCGCGCTCTGGGTCAACGCTGGTAACATGCAGATATTACAAGGAGTTGGAAGCCATCCTCAGCAGGGATCCCACAACCACTCCGAAAGCTCCTGTGGACATTTCTGCACCCCCTCTGCCAACAGATACTGGAGCAGACCGGGATGATGAGGTGATAGATGAAGAAGTGGAGATGGAGGATGACCTGGAGGTGGAAAGTGGTGCGGCTGACTTATCAGGGAGTCAGGAGCTGTTCTCTGCCCCCAAGACATGCAGGCAACATTTCTTCTCCACCTTGTCTTCTGAGACAGCAGAAGGGAGCTCTGGTAAGTTTTCTCAAAAGTGATGCTTCTGTGTTTGGGAGCTAAGTCTGCTAGGTGAATGAAGAGCGGGTGGGAGCTGGATGTTTTGGGGTAGATGCATTCCCATTTCATTTCTCACTGCTCAGGGCATCTATTCTGCATTCATGAGCAGTGTATCAATGCTTGCAGTAATTCTCAAATAATCCTCTGCATTGAGCTCACTGAAGGTTTTCTGGATGTACCTCCACAGCCTCCTAGCAACATTGGACGGGAGACCTAATGTGTTTCCACCCCCATAGAAGGACACGGTCCCTCGCCAGTTGCATAGCATGGTATTGGGAACCATGCTGCGTACAATCCCGCTGCATACAGTCCTGGCTTATATCCAGTGGCATGTAGTATATGCATTCTGGCTTGCAGGGGCACTCTAAGGACCGAGATATCGGCTTCCATGGCCGTGTCCTGTAGAGAATGTTGCCCCAAACTACACTGTACTATTTTAGCAAGCCAGACAACCCTTTTCCAAATCCCTTTCAGTCACATAAAAGGGCCGTTCCTGGGACTCATGAACAACCTATGTACCTTGTTCAGATCGGTCAGGGAACAAGAGGATGTACATTGCCTTGGGCACAGTGGAATGTGCTGCTGGAACTTAACATTGGATCTTTAACCGATGTGAGAACAATAGCTGTATTTATGATGTTTCATTTTCCCCTAGAAATGACCTTTGCCAGGCAGTGGTCTGCACCAGCTGACCAGCTGAGACAGATAAAAAAGGAGCCACGCAGAAACAAGGAGGATATGTTTCAAGAGCTCATGCAATCCACCAAGGCTGCAGCAAGGGAGACTAGACTTTGGAGACAGGAATGCCAGCAGGACTGCAAAGAGAACTATTTGATGAAGGCAGAAACAGAAGGATGACCTGATAAGCATCCTGAAGGAGCAAACAACTGCTAAAGACCATGGTTGGTCTGCAGACGCAGCTGCTTCAGGCTCGCCCTCCCCTTCAGACACAGCAATAGTTTCTGCCTCCCCACCCCATTCTCCCACAAAGCATTTCTTTGAAGGCCAGGGACCCTCCTGGGACAATGTAACATCCACCCCTTCACAGAGCTATGGCATCAAGCCCCGCACCTACATACACCTCTGACATCTTTCATAGTCACTAGAGAATGTTAGCACAAAACACCTTGGTTTTTTCGTAATAAAAGTGAATCTCATATTGTGCACAGTGTCTTTATTCATACAGAGCCAAGATTTGTTACCTCATGTTCACTCTTTATTCATTTGATCACAATACAGTCCCCCCCCCCCCATGCTGAAGTACCCTGCAGGTTTGCAGTTGCAGTGTGACCCACTGATGTGATGCGCCCTATGTGTTCCCATTACTGAAATGCTCCGAGTGCCTCCCTTATGCGGACAGCTCCCTGTTACAGCTCCCTGTTGCACCCCCCTAATACTCCTAGTGGCTGGCTGTTCAAACACACCCTCCAGGTGCTCAGCCTCAACATCCCACTCAGGGGAAAATTTTTCTTCCCTACTTTCACAAAGGTTATGAAGGACACAGCATGTTGCGGTGACGGCTGGAATGTTGCCCTCATCCAAGTCCAGCCTCCCATACAAACAGCGCCAGCGCCCCTTTAAGCGGCTGAAGGCACACTCCACAGTCATACTGCACTTGCTCAACCTATAATTGAACTGCTCCTTGCTGGGATCCAAGTTGCCAATGTAGGGCTTCATGAGCCATGGCATCAGTGGGTAGGCTGGGTCTCCTAGGATCCCTATGGGCATCTCCACATTCCTGACAGTAATTGTCTCATCTGGGAAGAAGGTCCCTGCTTGCAGCTTCTGGTACAGCCCCGTGTTCCAGAAAATATGGGCATCGTGCACCTTTCCCAACCACCCAGCATTGATACCTGTGAAACGCCCCCTGTGATCCACAAGTGCCTGCAGCACTATGGAGAAGTAGCCCTTCCTATTTATATACTCAGTCGCAAGATGGTCTGGAGCCAGAATAGGGATGTGTGTGCCGTCTATTGCCCCTCCACAGTTAGGGAATTCCATGGCTGCAAATCTGTCCACAATCTCATGCCCAATGTCACTGTCCTCCGGAGCAGAACATGACTGATGGCTCGGCCCACTTGTGACAGTGCTAGCCCAACGGTGGACCTACTGACTCCAAACTGATTTGGGACCAACTGGTAGCAATCAGGAGTTTCCATCTTCCACACAGCAATTGCAACACGCTTCTCCACAGTGAGAGCAGCTCTCATTTTGGTGTCCTTGCGTCGCAGGGCAGGGGCAAGCTCCTCACACAGTTCCATGAAGGTGGCTTTACGCATTCGAAAGTTCTGTAGCCACTGCTCATCATCCCACACCTGCATAACAATGTGGTCCCACCACTCAGTGCTTGTCTCTCGTGACCAGAACCAGCGGTGCACCGTGTGCAGATGCTCTGTGAAGGAGCTCAGCAGTGCGGTGCTGTTGTTCTGCATGGCATTCAGCAGCCCTGGGTCCTCAGATTCCTGGTCTGATTCAGAGCTCAGTGCATACTGTGTGACCAGCCAAGATGTATTCATTATGCTGAAGGCGACAGTGGAGATCAGAGCTGGATCCGTGTTATTGCAATTGGGAGTGCCAGGAAGGAATGCAGCAGTGTTGAAAATGGGCGCGAGTTGCTATTAGCAATGAGGAAGACAGCAGGGGAACACAATGCACCATGGGGAACTGAGAATTTACCCATGGTGCTCAGCGCTTCTCCCTTCTGCCCAGGATTCTTAGCGCTGAATCAGGATGAGTGGAACTGTGGGATAGGTGCCCACAATTCAATGCGGTACATTGCAAAATTCCTAAGAAGAGTGTAGACACTCCATTCCGTTACAAGGAGCGCCGTGTATACGCCAGCGCAATAGAAACCACATGACTTTTGCAGCGCAACAGGCTTCTTGCACGACAATTCTGTAGTGTGTACATGGCCTAGGTGACACATTTTACATATTATGACTACACTATGGAAACATTATCTCTGAGAAACAAAAAGAATCCTGTGGCACTTTTAAAGACTAACAGATTTATTTATCGCATGAGCTTTCGTGGGAGAAAATCCCACTTCGTCAGATGCTTTGGAGATGGGAAATTAACAGAATGGGAGGAAATTAAATGCAGGGAAGTGTATGACATAGGATCAGGTCAGGCTGTAACAGCAAATCAAAATAGGTGTTAGGATTCAAACACTGGGGAACAGTACATAGAGGAAGGCGAGGTCAAATCACCTGTTGTAATGAGAGAAAAATCCCTAGCCCCTCTTTAACCCCAAGGCAACTGAGTCGAATTTGCATATAAGTTCGAGTTCTGCAGTTTCTCTTTGAAGCTGTGATTTGTTATTCATCTGTTTCAGCACAGCTATTAGCAAGTCGTCAATGGAGTGAGCAGCGAGATTGAAGTGTTCCCCTATTGGATTTTTAGTGTTGAAATTTCTGATGTCAGATTTGTGTGCATTTATTCTTTTGCGCACAGACTGTCCTGTTTGTCCAATATATAAGGCAGAGGGGCATTTCTGGCACATGATGGCATAAATCACATTGGTGGATGAGCAGGTGAATGAGCCCTTGATGGAGTAGGCGGCTTGATTTGGTCCTGTGATGGTGTCTTTAGTGAAGATATGAGGGCAAAGTTGGCAGCGTGGTCTGTTGAAGGGATATGTTCCTGCTTTAATGTTTCTGTTGTTTGATCTGTAGTTGCTGGTGAGTATCCATTTAAGGTTGGGGGGGAGACTGTCTATAAGTAAGGAGAAGTCTGTCTCCGCAACTACTACAAGAGAAACCCAAGGGGAAAAACACAACAGAATGCCATTGGTCACCACCTACAACCCCCAAGTCAGACCTCTTCACCACATCAAAGATCTACAGCCTATTCTTCAAGACGATCCCTCACTCTCTCAAGTCTTGGGAGACAGACCTCTCCTTGCTTACAGACAGCCCCCCAACCTTAAACGGATACTAACATCTATTTTGATTTGCTGTTACAGCCTGACCTGATCCTATGTCATACACTCCCTTGCATTTAATTTCCTCCCATTCTGTAAGTTCCCCATCTTCAAAGCGTCTGATGAAGTGGGATTTTCTCCCACGAAAGCTCATGCGATACATAAATCCGTTAGTCTTTAAAAGTGCCGCAGGACTCCTTGTTTGTTTCTCTGCAATAGACTAACACGGCTACCCCTTTGGAACTTGATTATCTCTGAGAGAAGATCAGAGGGGATGTGTGTAAGTGTGTGTGCTAAAGTACAGAAGTGTAAATGTTATATTGGAAACCTGCATTTAAATATCTGTGACAACAACATAGTGGGGAACTCTGTTTCAAAAACAACAATAGATTTACTGCCCAATAGCTTTCGTTTAAAAGTTAATAAATATTTCAAAAACACTATTTAGAGTGTCTGAGTGAATTGCATATTTGTTTCATGGAAGGTATTCTCGCTTGTGCAGTACTCTCTCTGGAACTGATTGGGGAATATTATCAACACCTATATTCAGACTTTTACCTACATTAGCGGTGAGGTTTAATTCTGTTTGTTTGTTTTTTTCCAGAAAGTCTTGAAGTCAGAACTCTGGCCTGTTCTTCAGCAAAAATTAAGCTGAAGTGGAGGAAATGGGAGTGTAATAGTATTTTATAACATTACTTCAGCACCCTTCTTCCCATCACACAGACTACCAAAGTTGGGATCAGCATCCGAATGCATGAGCATGTGTGCAAATCGGACCTTAACGCAGGGCCTTCTAAGATTTGTCCACCACCAGTTCCAGTGCTCTGAAGAGGCCATTGCCCCATTCTTGACAGTGCTGTTACCACACAGTAGTCCATATGCATTCACATGTGCATTTCTTGTTGGGGAATGGATGTGTTGTTAAGTCTGCAGAAAGCATGGAGGCTTCTGAGGAAAATACAGGGCAAAACCTTACACTCTTGTTTATGATACAAAGCCCATGGAAGTTGATAAAAAGACTCCTACTGCCAGAGTTGGCAATTCCATTCTGCCTGCCAATCTCCCCGAAACGTAATTAGATTCTGGAATCATCTTCTTCACTTCCTGTCCTGAAGGTTATAGAGTACTGCTGGACCCAATTAAAGAGCTGCAGTGTTCCCCCTTAGATATTGCTACATTTTAGGGCTGTGAAGATTAGCTTGATAAGCACTGTAATATCCTTCTGTGGGAAAGGGGGGATAAAAGGTCACAAAAGTGTTTCTGTCACAAACATCAGTTTAAAATGGAAAAAAGAAACTAGTAAGACTAAACCCAAAACTTAAAAAAGAAAATAATACCCGCTTAATACACTGGACTATACTGTTTGGACTATACAGAAAACCTTACTAATTAGTGCAAGTTAAGTGAAAGGCTAGAGCACTCCCAGAAGCCCCAGACATTAGATTCTCTCACTGGTACAATTTAGACGACTTTAGAGTAGATTTTCAGATTGTGAATTTACACAGTTCCAGAATGACAGCAGATCTACAAAGGCATACTGACCTGAACCCTGGATAAGACTGTCAGCCGTTCTTTCAGGGGGACAAGGAATGTGAGCCATTCTTTTCTCAGAGCTTCCTCTGCTAGCAGAACCGCGGAGCAACATCAGTCCACGTCCAGTGTGGGACAAGCCTATATCCCACCCTCAGCTTCAGGAAGGTGTAAACGACCTATTCTTATGGCACACCCTGCTGGCACATCTATAGAGAGTTACTCAAAGCATGTGGATGATCCTACACATACCTTCCGCTGGTGGAAAGAGTTGTGGTGGTGACAGGTGATTCATATGCAGTGGTGATGGGCGAGGGAGATTTAAACATTGCATGTGCTGGGGAGAGGAGCAACCAGAAAATTAAAAGAGGCTGAAGTTTAGGTAACAAGAACTCGTGTTCAGGTCCCTCAAGAGCTGCTATGAAAACAGAATGAAACCTTTAAACCTCTCATGGCACTAGTGACCAGTTCCAATCTCTCCTCACCTGCCACAGGCCTCAACACTTCATGCTCTGCTCACCACCACTAGATTCACCTGCTGCTTCAGATTTACTGCCACTCTGGACAGTCAATAAAACCCTGAAATGCACTAGACAGGAAATCTCCCCCTTTCCCCTCCCAGGACAGAGATGGTGTGGGATTTATTACAGCAATAAAAAGAAAGATGAGAGGAGGTGGTGGTGGAATTTCTTAACCAGGCTGTGCTTTAATAAAGCCTGTGCAGGCTCTGGGGGCAGACCACACAAACAGCAGCCCCACTGGAACTGTCTACACTGACAGATTAATTCTAGTCCTCAATGTATTTGCCTACATCTACTTGTGTGTAACAATGGCTTACAGAAAAAGGGACGGGCAGGGAAAATCAGGAGGGGGCCTCGTATCTTTTTAGAGTTTTAACCCCTCAAGTAGAACAACAATAAAATGAGGAAGGGAGAAGAAGTTGGGAAGTTGAGACACAGTTCTAGCACTCCAGTTCTAGGTCTCTATGCCTATCAGTGCATATCAGTCCTGATTCACCATGTCTGAGATGCACCCTGCTTTTCCAGTCCTGAGCATCTCCTGGAAAGACACTTGGCAATTGTATATGGGGGTTCTGCCCTGCCGGTAGATAGGAATTCTGAGCATTCCTTTCTATGCATGTTTTATTTGTGTCTTAAATAAAACTGGAACCCATATGACAAGAGGTAAAGGGATAATTTATAAAAGCAAATCACTGATCTGCCTCCTCTGATTCCCTGCTCTGAGTTCTAAGTAGCATTCATTAATAAAGCATTGTATAGGGCTGATATGCTCAAATCACTTCTCTGGGTTACAAAGCAACAGTCCAACAGGCGCAGTCAGCATTAGTGCAGGGAAGGGAGCATTCAGGGCCAGATTCCAGCATGCTCACCCCAAACCGCAGTAGACACCAACACTCTCCAAACTGACTTGCTCGCATGTGAGAACTAGAAAACTGACTCCCAGTTGGTTGCACTGGTGGTGATTCCAGCCAACCAATCAGTGATGCTGCACAATCTGACCATTGACTTTGAAATTCAGTATGCAATTCATTCAAAAGCCTAACCCCCACAGCAGCCAGCAGGGTAAAACAGCCACCCAGTAGTCTTCTTCCCGGGCAAACAGGTTATCATATGTGATGTGTGTGTCACAGCTGGGGTTTTGTTCAGAAAGAGAACAAATATTTTTAGGGGAAAAGAACAGGACCTTTCAAGGGACAAATGGCCAACCTGATAGCAAGGCAAAGAATGAGAGTCCGGAGACTTGGATTCTAGTCCCAAAACTGCACCAGACATACCGTGTAATCTTGGGAAAGGTACAAAACCTCTATGCCTGGAGTGTTGTGAGGCTAAATTGTTATTTGTAAAGGGGACTGAGAAGCACAAATGATATATTATAAAAGACTGGGAATCAGCCTCCCAACTCATATAAATCACAGTGCCCCAATGAACTCAACAGCTCTATGCTAACTTACACAAGCTGAGGATGTGACCCCCCGTGTTCCATCTGCACCGCTTCGCTCTCCCATGTCTTGGCTCATCCAGTTTATTTCCCACAAGTCCCATTCCCTGGCAAACTGCATTCCTTCAGACACACTGCTTTGGATTGTGATCCTCGCAGCTCTGATCCAAGCAGGGTAGGGTCAATATTTGTGACCGGGATAAGAGACTTCTACACGGAGGTGCTCCAAGCGTCGGTGCTTGAAGCTGCTTTGGAGAAAAGTATTGAATCAATGCCTCACCATGGCACAAGAGGGCACTGTGGCCCTAGGGGGGTTAAGAGAAACATAAAACCAAGATCCTGACTTCATACATTAAAATCCCACATAACACTCTTTCCAGGGGTAGGAGTGTTAATTTGGGTGTCCTAGCCAAAATCCAATGTGAGAAGTTGTGTTTCATCTTCTTACAGTTCCTCGGAAACTTCAATTAGGAAAAAAAAATATCCTATATTTTCTGCCTACACTGTTGAGCCCTGTATCATAAATGCTGTAAGATTTCACCCCAGAGGCAGCCGCATTTCAAGAGCAGGGAAAAGAATCCCTGTGTATAGAACAAAGTGATTTAAGAAGAAAGGCACTAGAATGTAGCAATTACACTTTATATTGATTTAGTTGGTAGTTAATCTACTTTAGTTAGGAGAAAGCAGAAACCTGAACTCAGGCCTCGGTAGAGAATAAGTAAAGGAGGAACTAATTTTCTGTTCGAGGTTTTAAAAAGTAAATACATCAGTATGTGTTAAGCCAACAAATATTGTGTGGGGCTGATGCGAGTTCCTAAATAAGTCGTTAATTTCTTTCCCTTTGTTTTGAAAGCTCTTCTCAGTTCTCCTTTAAAAGAAAAAGACAGACGACTTAGGATCCAGCATCCCAAAAGCACACCTCTGCTCCCTGAACAACAGGCAATAATTCAACAAGGCTCTGCTGCCATCAGTCATGCGTCTCATCCTGGTCACACTCCAGCAAGGGGAAATGAAATGCAGATGCTCTACTGCATGTCAGTTTGGGGGAGGGGCAGAAAGAATGGGAAAGGGGTGACCTTGCAAATGCTACCAGTAAGCAGAGTTTAACTCCAAGGAGACTAAGTGGTCTCTTGAATGACTGCTTGGTTTTGCAAATTGGATGCCTTGAATATTTGAGGAAGACAAATTTAGCTTCATAAGGTGCATTTATAGTTAGAAGAGGGACTCTGTAATTTGTCTTCTCTCAATGGCTTCCATATGAAATATGCTCAGTTTACAAGTCAAAATAATTATTTTTTAAACTGCCAGTGCTGCAAACTCAGCCTAGGATGGGAATTCAAACAAGGCTCCCTCTTGCTTCTTAGTCTCTCCCCACTAATAGAGACCCCTGCCACCTGAAATTACAGGACATTTCTGTTGTTGCTGCATAAACCAGAAGAGATTCCACTTCATTCTCCCAAAGCTGTACAGCTTCTATAGGCAAGGCAGACTTTAAGGAGCACCAAATTAGATGGAAGTGAGGTTTTTTCTATTAAAAAATATATTTATATGTTCTCTCTTATAAACGAAAGAATCGCCCCTGCCAAAAATCACAGTTCGCCTAGGGTGCCAAAAACCCTTGAGCCGGCTCTGACTATAGGAGCTTAAACATGTTGATAAAGTGGGCAGAGATGAGTAAGAGACACAAACCATGCACTAGAGGTTTTATATGGATCCCCCCTTTTCTGATCAGAAATTGGTGTGGAGTGGAGATGAATGATTAACTATCTCCATAGCAGTGTATGCTCCCTCAGCTTGTCCCTGGGCTCTGTGTTCAGCATAGCTAGCGAAGGAGATGGGAGAGAAACGTGCATCATATTCACACCAACTTGTGAGTCAGTCAGCAATGAAATTAATATAGCTTCAAATTGTGTGCATAATTGCACGCCCCCCTCTGCACTGTAGAGCCTTACTTGCCATGGAGCTGTGCAGCCAGGGCAACAAAGGGGACCAGGGAAATCTGGAAGAGGCGGGCAACGTCTCAATGGCTCCCTCAATATCCATACAGACCGTATAGGGAAAGGCCGGATTATGATGGGTGAACCCTCTGTTACTTTTCCGGGTGTAGGTCAGTGGGGTACCACTACCTGCTGGTGGAAGAATTCACAAGACCCTACGTGTGGGAATCCTCAAACCATGTCTAGGTCCTTACACAAGCTCTTTTCCACATGAGATGGGCAGGGCACCAGGGAGCAGAACTGTGGGGTAAGATAGGGGCTGTATTTACACTGTCACTCCTCTGACTACCACCATACTTTCAAGCAAACATGGGGCCTCTCCTTCAGCAGGGACACATGTCCCTGGAGGAAGTCTCCACCCTGAAGAAAGCAGAGGAGTTTCAGCCTAGATGGGTCTCTCAGAACAGCTCTCCTTTATTTATCTTTCATGAGCAAGAGAGAAGACAAACGAAACATCACCTCATCCGAAAATACTTTTCTTGTAGGCCTTGCTCAGAATAAGGGAACCCCAGGCCCTCCTCATATTGCCATGCAACTCCCTCCCTCTCCACACAACCCCAGCAGCATAAATCCCTATTTACACACCCACCAGCAATAAGGTTCTTAACACTTCCTTCTACCCAGGCATTCCCTCTTATGACTTCCCCAGCTCCAGTTTCTCCTCCCTCTCCCCCAAACACCTCTCATTCCCCCTTCTCCCAGATCCCCTCCCCAACCCTATGCTCCGGTCCCACCCCACTAGGTCTTTACTTGGGTTTGTCCCCCACAGCTTCCTTTCCTTCCCATCTCGTATCCTCCCCCCACAAGTCCTTCATTGGGCTGGAGCTCAGCTCCCTGCCCACACGCCTGCCCCCATCCCTGTACTAGAAGCCTGAGGGAGAAGGCAGGCAAGTCTCTACTGCTCCAGGGCATAGCCCCATGCCCTGTCTGCCCAGAAGGACAGAACTGCTCCTAGTGACAAGAAACTGCAACTGTACCTTCCTCCCTGCCCAGCAGATGAAGTGGAGAAAGGAAGAGAAAAAGTGTTGAGCCACGGTAGGCAGCAGGCTCAGGAAGCACCATCCTTCTTTTCCCTCCAAGTGAATGTGTGCACTGGGGGCACAAATGTTGCTCCCTCCACAGCTAATCATTGCTGGGGGCGGAGGGAGCATCATTTATGCTTTTCCAGAGTATAGCTGGATGACAAGGTAATAAAGACAGCAACGGGTCAGCAGATCTGCGTTAGCACTGGTATCGTCAATGGGGCCATTGGAGTGCTAAAGGTAGGGTGGGGGGCAACTAACAGGAAGTGTAATTTACTTAGAGGTTGCAGTGGATTCTCCATCACTGGCACCTTTTCAATCAAAGTGGGATGTTCTTCTGAAAGCTATGCTTCAGTCCAACCAGGGCCATTCTCTGGCATGCATTTATACAGGAGATCAGGCCATCGTTATAACCAATGACCACTATGGAATCCCTAAATACCTGTAGATACAGCCTCAATGCTAAACCATGAAGCTTAAAAAAAAACTGGGCCTGATTCTTGACTACACAAGGTAGCAATGTACCTGTGCAAAGCGATGTAACACTCTCCCTACAGTGTAAAATGGAGGCTCCTGCTGTGGTCCTGTTTACACGCACTTTGCACAAGTGGAAATGACTACACAGGCTGCAAAACACCAGAGAATAATGCCTACTATTGGCTCGAATGAGGATTTGTAAAAATAAGCTGTTTTCAGAAATATTTCCTTCTGCTGGAAATATTTTCATAAGAAAATATCTCCCTGTGGTTTTGGTGTCAAATATCGCAGTGCATCCTGCTAATGATCTAGAAACAAAGAAAAAGGCTGGGATCCACAAAGGTGCTCAAGGCTTGTACACATTACCACTTACGTGGCTATAACTTACGTCGCTAAGGGTGTGAATAAGCTGGCTCCCTGAGCAATGTAAATTACACTGATCTAAACTCCGACGTTGGCGGAGAGCTTCTCCCACCAGCATAGAACATCTTCAGCAGACATGCTATAGTGGCACAGCTGCAGTAGCAGATCTAGTGTAGACTAGCCTTAGTCCCACCTCTAGGCACCATTGCAATCCACAAAGTCCTTGCTCAGCTGCTGCCTAACCCTGTAGGTGGCTAACAGTCACCCAGCACGTAAGTATTTTTCTCTGCACATGTGCACTGCAGTGTCACTCTAGGCGCCTGCGTGCTGGTCTCCTGTCTGAGCTTGCACGCTACTGCCTCATGAAAGGCATCTGGCCACCTCTCTCCCGCCTACACCCCAGAGCAATTCACAGACTGGGAAAGATATGTGTTCAGCTGCCTAAATCGTGTTTGGCGCCTATCCAGTCGGCAGCCTGAGTTTACCTACTGGATTGGGCCCCTCAGGGAGGTTCACACAAAATGACTGTGGGGAAGGCAGAGAGTAGGCCCTCCCTTATAACGTTAGCCTAGTGGATAGGGGATGCACCCAGGATGTAGAAGACCCCCCCAGGTCAAGTCCCCCCTCATCCTGAGAGAGGGGAGGGATTTGAACAAACTCTCATGTGACTGTCCTAACCACTCTGGTACAGGATATTCTGAAATGGGGCTCCCTCAGGCTCTCCTATTAACGTTATTCCACTTTAATTAAACAATTGAGTAACTAAGTATTAATTGGACCAAGAGACGTAGAATGACTCTCTAGTCTAGTGGTTGGAGAACTCACCTGTGAGATGGTAGCTCCCTGCTTAAATCCCTTTTCCCCCTCAGCAGGAGGGGGGACTTGAATCATGGATCTTCCATGTCCTGAGTGACTATACTAACCCTGGACGTTTTGTTTTGGGCCCCCACGAAACTTAGGCAGCCAACACCAATCTCCCCCCGCATGGATCACGAGCTGAGCTGGTCACCTTCCTGCAGCCCAGACTTAGATGCCTATCTCTGAGAAAGGGGCACGGGTTCGGAAACCGATCCTGGGCATCTCTCATTGGCTTCCCACCTAGTCTGGCAGCTTGTAAATCACGTGCTAAGGCACCTATCTCTCCCCGTTTGTTGCATAGGGAGCTGAGGTGCCTGACTCTGGCTTTGGGGATGCCATTTTTCCAGTGATTTGCTAGGCACCTCAAAGTTAGATGCTGTGATGCTCAGCAACATAATGCCTAAAGCTCCTTGTGGAATCCACCCAAACTAACTAATCTATATTCATAGTCCAACTACAATAAGATAAAATGAACAAAGTGAGCAGGCAGTGGAAATAATGACAAATAACAGATTTCAAAAATTCTTCCAATTTTAATTATATAAAGTGTGAATTATAATATAAGTAAGGATAGGTGTCTAAACATTTCTTTTAAAAAAAAAAACAAAAACAAAAACCAACAATATCTAGATGTTTAACCTGATAGTGCCCTTAAAAAAAATAAAAAGATCCCTGATCTGTAATAAAACCCACAGATACACTTAAAAAATTACACCTATACTACACAGTAGAACATGATGGAAAATCTGTTCCACCTTTACTCACCCACAAAGATCTGAAATCTGGAGTCTTTTCACCCTGCAACAGCTGATGACATCAGGCACTAAAGGGCCTGATCCTGCTATCAACTCTGCCAGAGAGATGCCTGCATCTGCGTGGAGTACCACTGAAGTCAATGCACGGGTGCGTGGCTCTGTGCTAGGAAACCCAAATGCAAGACAGAAGCTTTGAACTTGAGCTTTAAATGATCACTAGGCAGGTGTAAAGAGCAGTGGCCTATTTTCTTGCCCGAGTCAATTTTTTTCAGAATCACTCGGCTCCTCACACCTGTCACTTTTTAAAAATCAATAAATGACAGCAAATGGAAGGAGCCAAGTCATTTGGCACCGTGGTAGCGTCACTCCTACATGAGCACTTTAGTTAAAAAATTAAAATCTGGAGGCTATTTTTAAAAGGAGGTAAGCCACAGAGCCTGTGTGTTGCAGTCTCAGTTATATAAGCAGGCCTCTGCTGGGCTCTACCACCAGAGCTGCCCCTTTAGTTTAGTGGCTGATTATTCGGGTGACAGAGCTGGACGGGAGGATCAACCCCCAACTAGCTAGCTTTCTTCCTGACATGTATCCGTCCACGTGTCAGAGAGGGACAGGCAGCATGACAGTGACCAGCTGGTAGTACACCTCACTAACCCAGTGCACGAGGGAGGCTGCCCTGGAGGAAATGTAGAAGGAGAGATTGTCCTTTTTAATATTTTGGAATGTTAAATCCCACTTTCCCTTTGGGTGCCAGAGCTGACGCTATGTTTTGTCTGTGTCACCCACGGCACCAAAAGCCGTGGTCACTTCTCCCTTTTCATAGCATTCCCTTTTAGTGGGATAAACAGGAAAGAGAAGCTCTCTCTTTGATTCATTTTCCAAACCTATCCCCTTCTGCAATTCTCATCTTCCAAAACAAAGGACGCGATAGTGAGACCGAAGGTGAAAGCACAGCTAAAGCTAAAGCAAGAAATGATCAGGTATCTCATGACAAAAGGAGGAAGGCGTCATCCAAATGGGAGCGAACACAGAGAAGGAAGAGGGGAAAAGAAAGGAGAATTGGGGCAACTCTTATTGCCAAGAAGGTTAATGGCATATTGGGCTGCATCAGTAACAGCATTGCTAACAGATCAAGAAAAGTGATTTTTCCCCTCTATTCAGCACTGGTGAGGCCATATTTGGAGTATTGTGTCTAATTTGGGGCCTCCCACTACAGAAAAGATGTGGACAAATTGGAGAGAGTCCAGCAGAGGGCAACAAAGATGATTGGTGGCTGGCGCCCATGACTTATGAGGAGAAGCTGAGGGAACTAGGCTTGTTTAGGCTGCAAAAGAGAAGAATGGGGGGGAGGGGGATTTGATAGCAGCCTGAAAGGGGGTTCTAGGGAGGATGGAGCTAGGCTGTTTTTGGTGGTAGTAGATGACAGAACTAGGAGCAATGGTCTCAAGTTGCTGTGGGGGAGATCTGGGTTAGATATTTGGAAAAACTTTTTCCCAAGGAGAGAATGGGTTACCTAGGGAGGTGGTGGGATCTCCATTCTTAGAGGTGTTTAAGGTGCAACTTTACAAAGCCCTGGCTGGGATGATATAGTGGGGGCTGATCCTGCTTTGAGCAGGGCATTGGACTAGATGACCTCTTGAGGACCCTTCCAACCCCAATCTTCTATGATTCTAACTCAGTGGCCTCTTTCAAGCACCTGTGGACTTCAGTTACAGCTGCAGCTCGTTGACAAGTGTGTCCCTAGCATTACTCACAATAATGCAAGTCTACACTGTTTAGTGCACCACCGAGTACAGAATTGCTGTTTAGGGGACCATAATGCAGCTGCACACACTATTCCTCACTCTCTTGCTCTGTCATTCCTCACTCGGTTAGTGCTAACCCTAGATTGAGCAATTGGTGGTTCTGTCACATGAAGCCCCATTTTACGTGGGGGTTATGCCAAGGACACTAATTTCAAGTCAGAGCACTTCTGGCATTAACTGGAGTGTAGAGCAGGCTGCCACAATAATTCCCAACACCCACACTGGACCACTGGGATTTGCACATGGTTATTAGCATGGACTGTACTTCCATATGGCCTCACTCTCTACTTATCATCAATCAGCAGTCACTTCCCATCTTTCAGCATCTGCAGTCCCAAGCATCAGTGATACAAGTAAAAATGGCAGCCTGATAAAATCCCATTATCAGTGCACCAACAGAATGGGATCCCAGATTTAATCTACCATGTCTAATCTCCAGGACTGATCACAAAGGCTCAGTTCTTTTACTTCTGAAGCAAATAGCAACAGAGTAAAAGTTTTCGAATACATCTTCTTGGTTCTCACATGTCAGCAAAGAAACTCAGTAAGACAGGTTTACATTCAAAGGGCCTAATCCTGCTGTCGTTAAAATCAATGGGGAAAGTTAAAGCTACTTGAGTTAATGTAGGAAAGAGCCCTAAATGTAGCTGATTGCTCACTACATATTCCCTTGAGTACCTTAAATACTCCCTAATTTACTGGAAGACAGCACAGGTGTCTGGTATCAAGCTCAGGGGGTTTAACACCCCCTCATGGTTCAGACTAATTTCCTTTTCTAGGAGGACCACAAAAAGTGATGTCCTCACAACATATTCCATCTGCTTATTTTGGGGTCTCATCCAAACCCCCAGAATTCAGTGGACAGAGCTGTGTGGAGAAAAGTCATTCTTTTTCACAGAGGATTTCAATATTTCACAATTGGTTTGGTTCTGATTCAGAATGAAAACCAAAAATTTAAAAATTAGCCACATGGCCGGGCTACCCTAGAGCCAGACACCCTGGAAAACCGGGTGTCCCCACCTCTCAGACAGCCCCCTGTACACATTGCCCTAGAAGTCCAGACAAACTGGCAGGAAACCAGGCAGATTTCTAACAAACCTTCATCAGAACTGAACCATATCAGCAGGACTTTTTCTTTTTTTTTTAAACAAGTTAGCAAATACTGACCAAAAATGTTTCACAGGAATTTTTCCAATTAGCTTTATCTGTGGGAATCTTTCCACTGAATTCAGAGGCCTTTGGCTCAGGCCTTTGGTTCTTATGGTTTTCTCCACCCAAAATTGTGAGTCAGAAAAAAAGAAATTCAACCAGAAACTAGATTGGGCCAAACAGTTCAAATATTGTCTGGTCCCTGCCAAAGATTTGACTGAAACTTTTCTAAATCTGAAAAAAATGTGGCTAACTTTTAAAATTAATTATTGTAATTTATTATAATTGAGATTATTTTGAATGTCTTTGCTGCTCTTCCTCCCCTGCTGGCTCTCTTCAGAGATTTAAGTTGTGGCGAGTGAACTGTTGAGAGATCCAGCTAATTCCGCATTGCCATACAACTCTTCAGAGTTCACTATCATCCCACACAATCTTAATGGTGCCCACTTATAAACTGCAAACAACATGCAAAGTAATAGATTACTAGCAGATTATAACATGCCATTTCCTAGTCACCGAACCATTTCCAATATGTAACACTTTTCTACAAGACGATCCCTCACTCTCTCAAGCCTTGGGAGGCAGACCTCTCCTCTCTTACAGACAGCCCCCCCAAACTTTAAACGAATACTCACCACAAACCAAACAACAGAAACATTAAGGCAGGCACATATCCCTGTAACAAACTCTGTTGCCAACTTTGTCCACATATCTACACAAATGACACCATCATAGGACCTAATCAAACTAGCTACTCCATCAAGGGCTCATTCACCTGTTCACCCACCAATGTGATTTCTGCCATCATGTGCCAGCAATACCTCTCTGCCTTATAAATGGAACAAACAGGACAGTCTCTGCATGAATGAATAAATGGACACAAGTCTGACATCAGAAATAACATTCAAAAACCAATAGGGGAACATTTCAATTTCCTTGCTCACTCCATTGATGATTTGTTAATAGCTGTGCTTAAACAAATGGATTACAAATCAAAGTTTCAAAGAGAAACTGCAGAGTTGGAATTCATATGCAAGTGTAATATCATTACCTTAGGCTTGAACAGAGATTTGAACTGGCTTTGTCATTACAGTAAGTAACTTTCCCCTATCTCTACCTTCCCATCTTCTAATATGTTATTCCACACTGTTTGAATCTAAACAATTGCATTGATTTGCTGTAACAATCTGACCTGATCCTATGTTTTACACTTCCCTGCATTTATTTTCCTCCCATTCTGTAAGTTCCCCATCTTCAAGCGTCTGACAAAGTGGGATTTTCTCCCACAAAAGCTCATGAATTAAATACATTTGTTAGTCTTTAAAAGTGCCCCAAGACTCCTTGTTTGTTTTGATAAAACCTCCTGTAATTAACAAACTCCATAAATACCAAACTTATCAGTCATTCATAAAAATATTTCTCTGTTCCACCAGCATTTTCAACAATAGGAAATGTACAGAACTCTGACAGAACTCCCCGCCCCTCCCTGGGGCTATGTTCCATTCAGAATCTTTACTACACACTCAATAAATAGTATATGAAATGTACAATGTACCGCAAAAACAATATTTCCACTAAGAAAAGGGCAAAATTAAGGATGGGTGAGAGGTTTAAATTGGGTACGGTGATAGTGAGTGAAGGATTATATGACAGCGGGAAAGTGGCTGAATCCTTTAACTGTTCATTTCCAAAAAATAACCAAAAAAAAAATAGCAATTGCCAACATCACAAGTTTAAAAATCATGAGTCTGACTGCCCAAAACCCGTGAGATTTTTAAAGAAAAGTCTACTGGGTTTTTGGCCTGT
This sequence comes from Pelusios castaneus, assembly GCA_007922175.1. Taxonomy (NCBI): domain Eukaryota; kingdom Metazoa; phylum Chordata; order Testudines; family Pelomedusidae; genus Pelusios; species Pelusios castaneus. The sequence continues at coordinate 3,042,142 of ML685785.1, read as the reverse complement.
CTTCTCAGGTTTGAACTCTCCCTGCCCACCCCCAGTGTATATGTGACAATTACAGTGTTGCCAGCTTGCCCAAATGAACACAGTGAGGTGATTTTGACCTCAAGATCTCTCACTCATTAGCTGATGGCACAGAGCTTCCAGCTTCTCCCCAAAACTCAATACGTTCTATGCCCTCATCCAGCTCCACATCTGCCCACCCCCCACCCCAGCAATTCACTGTTCACCTCCCAAACCCCAAATCTATTCTCCCCCCCCCTAGGTCTGGGGGGATAGCTACAGCTGGTCCCCTTCTGCTGTTTCCAGTGCCTGGGGAGGAGGTCAGCTCCAAGAGTTTTTCACCCCTGTCCTTCATCCCAGGCCTCGTGTTATAGGGATGGAAAAAAGAATGGGGAGGAGCAGAGGGCCAACCTATTTTTCACAGGAGGGGAAGGGAAAGGAGGGAGCAGAGCTGCCCTGAACTGTTGGGCTCTTTTTGTGAGACGAATGGCTGATGTCAGCTGCTCCCTCATCCCCTTCCCTACCTGAAAAATTCAGTCAGCATCCGAGAGGAAGAGAGAGAGCTCTGTCCGTCTCCTGCAGCAGCCCTATCAGCTGCTGTTCCCCAGAAAGCAGAGCTGAAGTTTGGATGAGGGCTGGACCTTCTCACATCATTGCAAGACTGGATCAGGTAGAAGCCAAAAATCAACTACTCCCAGTGAAACCATGAGAACTGGCATCACCAAAACATTGTTTCAGAATCAAAATGGTTTTCAAAATATACATGGACATTGGCGTAAAAATTCCAGTACCTTTTCCTATCGTGTCTGCCCTCTAGGTTCCCAGGATCAATTTAGTGCAGGTCGGTGTTGACCAAAAGTTGTTACCTTTGGGACGCTGTTTTGTGGCCTCTGGAAAATAAGTTGTGGGGGAGAGAGTCACAGCAGAGTTCCTAACAGACAGTGGTCAACATCCACAAAACTACTGTCACAGATAGCACCTGAGCTGAGAAGACCAAGGGCAGAAACTCTTAGAAGAGTCTCCTCCAGGACAGGAATGAAGCATTTTGCCCAGGCCATGGGAGGTAATAATGCACTACCACTGCCTGTGTGGCTTTAGTGGACAGGATTTCAGTCTCCAGCACTGTCAATCCAGCACCTGCCACCAGCATCACAAAAATATTTGTAGGAAAAGATGCAAAAGCTTTAGCTGGGGAAGGGGGCAGTGATGATATTATTGTCCTTCTCATGTACACAGCATACATGCATATGTTTGAGAGACCATGCAAGAGAAGGAAGAGCTATACCTGTTGTGGCAAACTGAGAAAGAAGAGGTGGATAAATATCTCCCCAGATGCAAAGAGGTTAGCGAGAGGCTGAAGTTTTAAAAAGCAGGGCTCTGGTACATAACCACATCCCTGCAGCATCCTTGAAGCAATAACTGACATTTAGATCTACATCATCTCCTCAGTGAGGGCAGGACCCAGTGTATTGTGGGAACTCAAAAGCTGGCATGAGGTAGCAACGCTACACTACAATGTTAAGTCTAACCAAGAGCTCTGTTTTCAAGGAGGATCTATCCTATTCTACATGTTTCTGCAATGACTGAAGCGTGTCTGGGACTGCCCTAGACCGGCTACCGCCTGGAGAGGCTTTGTCCCAAATTTCTGATGTTAATCACAGATTGTGCAGGAAGGCAGGCCTTGATTTCAACAACAGTTGTTCTTTTGCTGATGACACAAGTTGGCATTTTCAGGACCCTAAATCTTAGCTGTAGCCATGCCATACCCTAGCTATCCCGACTCAATCAGATTTTTAAACAACTCTCTCTCCAAACCACTTATTATTGACACCTGTTGAGCTCCCCGTTGACCACAGTGGGGGGTGGGAGACCTGAACTACAGGCTGCAGCCATAGATTCCAAGGAACAAGCTTTGATCCACCTCAACCTCCTAAATAGTAGAGCTTGAACTCAATTACTGTGAGCAGATACAGCATCCTGGCAATGTTTATCACACCCCTGTCAACCAGGGGAGCAGATTCTTATCCACTCTTAAGGGGTTGGGATCCAGAGAAGCCTATCGTGCTGGAGAAAGGAAATGGTTCCCAGCCAGACAGCTGCCACAAACTCCAGTCCCCTGCACGAGGCTTTAACCTCAAAGCTTACTGGCAACTGTTTACATGCTCATGCTATTGAATACAGGTGCCCTAATGCTCCTGGCCCCTTGACAACAACACTGAGTTTATGCTCATCCTTCCTCTTTTCCACAGATGGGCTCTTTACCGGGATGGAGAATGCCTTGTTCATGCCTGGCATACTGATTCAGCTGGAGGATGATTAGGAGATCTTGCTGCTCCTTTATTTTTGCATTGTTAACCTTTTGGTTCCCCAGTGTCCCCTCCTTTGTAGCAACTCCAAATGGAGAAGGAGCACATGGTTCCTCATTTGTATTTGCAATGGTACTAATGACTGCTTCACCCCTCACTTGTCAAAGGCTGCAGCCTACTTTGCAACAACGCAGGAAAATCTAGGCCCCTGTAGGAAGTGATGTGAGTGGATTCAATGGAGGTCCCTTTCAGCTGTCACTGTGACTGAAAGGATGCTGCAGTGTGGTGTTAGGGGGCACTGTGTTGCCACAGATGCCTTCTTTCAGATAAAAAGTAAAACTGAGGTCCTCCTCAACGCTGATCATTAAAGATCTTACTGCATTATTTGCATGGGTCACAGTGTTAATCTTCATGCTCTGCCCAAATTCCAGCTCTGTTTCTTACATTCAGTCTTCCTAAATTCCCCTAGAAATTGCAAATGGCATTGTCCTTCACTTCCTGTCCTAAAGTGCTATTTTCTGTTAACCAGCGGATGCCTAAAGACAACCACATTTGCGTGGTGAATTAAATATTCCCTTTCTACAATTTGGACAGTGCTTTGGGGTCCTTCAGTATGAAAGGTGCTATGCAAATACAAGGTATTTTTAATTGACTCATGAAACTGCTCAGAGTAACCAAATAACATTATCTCACACCCTGTGCACAGTGTATGGAAAACTAGGCAGCACTGGGACTGCCACAGTGTAGTTACAAAGGAAACATTCAAACAGGATTGGTTGACCCTGGAATTCAAAAATTCTAAGGGCTCCCAACGGACAAGTCACTGGGTAAAAGGGGGTGTTTGGGGACCATCTGCCTGACACAGCTCGTCAGAGACTCTTATGTGCTGCTTTGATGAACCACTGACGCCATTTTGAAGAGACAATAACACCACAATGATTTAGTGGGGGCCACACATGAGTGATCACTGCAACAGTATATTTTTTTAAAAAATCCCTCACACAGACAAGGAAAGGGCCTGTTCTAGTCGCAATTCATTTTACTCAAAAGTCTCTACCTTGCCTTAATAATGACATGATGCTTGAGGACCCATGCCGTCTACTTCAGCGGTGCTCAGCCTTCTTCCACATGAGACCTAATTTCCCTGTGGTATTTTGCTGCAGCCCAGACAATCCAGATACCTTTTGCGCTTGTAGGGTTTGGATATTAGCAAATAAAGAGCATAGCTGGGTTTGGATGCTAAGGGAGGGGACTGGGACTGCAAAGTGCAGGTGGAGTGTCTACCTGTCATGCCACCCCTTCTCTTCCTTCCCCTCCATGCAACACTCAACCCGGGGGCAGTGCTGGGCTCTGTGTGGGCAGAGAATGGGGGAGAGAGCAAAGGGGATCTGAGACCTGCAAAGTTGGTGGGGAGGTGCCAGCAGGAAGGCTTCCTGGGCTCCAGGCAGAACCTAGCTCATGTACGATTTTTTATATCTATCATCCAGGTATCATACCTCAATCTATTTCCAGGTCATGCCTGAGACGCCCTGATCAAAGGTGCTACCTTTCTTCCATCCTTACCCTACCCTATTAAGAGATGCCAAAAAGGCACTAAGCAAATCACTCTCATCCATTTATTTTGGGATTATGGTTTTCCTGATTCCCTTCATTCTTTTGCATGCACAGAGACACACCTGAGCGCTCTCTTGAACTGCTACAAATTTCAACCCAGGGGCCCTGCCCGAAAGTGCTTCCACATGTAATTATCTCTTGAGAACAGAAGAGCTGTGCCTAAACACGCTTGCTCCCCATCCATCTTAATTGATTCAATCCCCAATGTGCTTCCAGTTAAAAATTTAGCCTGGGATTCAGCTCAGTTTCCCTGTCTTCCAATGGGAAGGGGCCCTGTTTTCTCACTCCTTTCTCAGAGAGCTAGTCCTTGCTACTTTTATCTAGCATTCAAGTGACATCCGACTCACAGAGAGCTAAGGGATTTGAGGCTGTAAAAGACATTTTAAGACTGACAGCCGGTAATGTTAAAGCATTAGCATTAACTACAAGCTGGTGACAGGTATTGGTTTAGTTATTCCTCTGGAGTGAAAGATCCTTTGGAGACAGGCATTTCAGACAGCATAGCTGAAAGAAGAAAAGGGGGCAATTGAGATGAGCAAGTGATCTTTCAAACTCATTCAGACTAAGAGGGGCTATTTCATCAGGACTCATTCTAACCCCAATGCTGTTGGAAGCTGGAGAGACCATTACCCCATTTGAGTTCCACTGTGGGTGGAGAAATTCCTCCCAAATGATTTCTTTAGATTTACAGGGGTCAGCAACTCAAAAGACAAGAAAAGCCACTTTAAAAAAATTCTTTCAATAACCAAGTGTTTTGAGAGCTGCAATGGGTGTAACCTCCTGATTGGGGGGGGGGGGGGGGGGGCTGGGCCAGGTCGCTTGCCACAGGGTCCCCTGGCAAGTGGGAGTCTGGAAACAGGAGCGGGGCCCCCACAGGGTTCCCCAGTGGTGGTGGGGAGCCTGATGCAAGCTGCTCACAGGGTCCCCTGGTAGTGTGGGAGGGCAGAGCCAGGGCACAGGCTGCCTGCAGGGTCCCCCATTGGCAGGGGGGCCTGGAACCGCAAAGGGGCAGCCAAAGAGCCACATGCAGCTCCGGAGCCGCAGGTTGCAGACCCCTGCTTTAGAAGGAGCACCTTCTACTTCCACCCCGCCCTTGCTTTGCTTTTCACTATAACAATTCTAATCTTACCAGTCAGCTTCAGGGTTCACCTCCGGTGACTGGCCCGTGGTACCTCTTCCAATGAGATTTGACAGGCAGCCCACCCATCTAATTTCTTGAACAAGATTATTATTGGGACAGCATAGGCCTGGAGGATGTAAGTTTGCCAATACGTGTACATTCTCTCAGATACAATGCACTGACATTTCCTCCTAAGTAATCACATTCTACCTAATTGAAATTCCGGTATCCAATTCAAATTCCCTCCCATTTCGGTACGCTACTGTATTCTTCACTTCCAGTCCTGAACAGTTTATAATGTTACTGAATGCTGTTAAACAGTTGTTGCATTTCACACCAGAAGCAGCTGCATTTCAGTGATGACAGCAATTACTTCTCTCTCACACAATGGATACAACCTATATAGAAATTTTGTAATATACCATGAAAGAGGAGGGAAGAAGGAATCTTGCCCATCAAAAAATCCGATCCATCCAGCACACTTATTTTAGATTAATCATCCAATATAGTGTAAAGGCTAAAGATAAGCTCAGTTGTGTCCTTTAAAATCCCAGCCTTTCTGACCAATATGGCCAGGGAGGCCTCTGATGGCAGAGAAGGGGGAGAGGTAGGCCCTGGTGTGTGGTAAGTGTGTGCCTTTAACAGGTTTATTCCGCTGGCTGGGATTCCTTTCAGAAGCATTTGGGTAAGTGCTGTACACTGCCGAGTTCAATCTGTGCTAAGCAGATTAGTTCCTTACTGGTGAAAGGTTCTGGGCAGCAGTATAGAGTTGCTCACCATGTGATATGAGGGGGTTGTCATTACGTTTCACAGATATGATATAATTATATGCTCCCTGGAGGGTACTTCTAATTGAATTATAGAGTGTCTCACAAGCATTCCGGGCAGCGGTTAAGGGAGGCCGAGCAGTTCTTTTGCTGCCTGGAAGAGCAGAGTCACCCTATAATTCATTTAGAAGTAACCTCCAGGGAGTGCATTGTGACTCCATGAGCCAGTTTGTTAAAACAAACCAAAAAATAGGTTGAGAGCCTCTGCCTTTTAAAATAGATTTTTGTTTTATTTTTCCAGTTCTTCAATGGAGCCCTACTGTGTGTCCACCCCCTCGAAACCCAGAGTCTGTACAATGGAGCAGCCTGTTTGGCAAAGACTTTCTAGTTCAGGTTCGCCTCTCTCGGAGTCAATACTGATCTAACGCCCCTGCAAGGTGTCGGAAAGTACAATGTTGTCTTTCAGCTAGAGGCAGAACAGAGGTGCTACCATTCACTGTAAAAACATCAAGACAATAACGCCAGTTTCTTAGCCAAATTCCAAATTAGGTAATTCATCTCACCTACCTGATATTTCCCTGTAGCTTCAACTGGATACAGTATCTGCCAACACTTCCTATCCTGAAACACCATGAAGGGCTGCTGTCCATTGCTAGGCCGTTGCCATGTTACAGCCCCGAGGTAGTGGGAATGAGTCTGTGGTAGATTCACTGACCATAAATGGTGATCTGGAGACGAAATATTCAAACCAGGGGGCCAAAATTATACTCCTAAAGGCATAGATAGGCCCCTACATTTTACCACATATCTTTGTCCTAGGATTTGAGTGAATTCACTCTCTCTTACCTGTATGTTATTCCAAGTAAACTCTACTGTTGGTCTTGGGAAATCAGCTGTCCAAGTTTGCCTAGATGACAGGGCAGAGTGAAGGTAATGGCCCCACCTCTTCTCCCATTTGTTGTCTCCTTTGGGGCATGGTGCACTCCCAGGGATTCGTTTAAGTAGCAATCCCTGTTCTCTTCCTCATGTGCTCCCATATTGTTATGCACAACTTGCTGTCAATTGGGGCAGATGTTGCACCTGTTAGGCCTTTTCCTGCTTCTGTGTGCCACACAAAGGATGCTATAAGAAGGTTCCTAGCCTATGTATTCATTTCCTTACAGAAAAGATAGCACCCACTGCATATTATTGAGAAGTCTAATGAGCCAGTACAGCCTCTCTCAGTTCTGAGTCCCACTAACTGCATCCTCTCCTCCCTTTCTAACACGGTTCCACCAGGCCACATGAAACCTCTTTATTCCATGCACATGAGCATCATGAGATGCAGAACGCTTTACAGATGTAGCCCCAAAATCACCTCTGAGACAAACAAGCACAGCTGCCTTGACTTTGACAGTGCTGCCCTCTGTTATGAGAGAGAGAGCTAGGATCCTAACATACACCACTCTGTTACCTACTCAGATATCATTCTCTGACCCAACTATCTGAAACTGATCAAATTCAAGGAGACTCATGGGTAACCTGTTACTTCTTACAGGATATTTCCTCTGCTGTTAGTTTGTATGTTTGGAAAATGAGCACATCCCCAACTTTATCCATTCTATTTTTTCAGCTGACAGCACATTATCCCGGAACAAATGCAAAATGAGCCCCGCTTTACACCCCACGTTCCACTTGAGTTCTGAAAGGCTCTCTAGGTTAATGCACCAAAAGGCATTGGGTACCTTAAAAATGCATGTTGATGCCTTGGAAAACTATTTAATCCTAAGATGGCTTTATAAGGTCCGTAAACTATTCCTGGCACATTGCATTCTGCCACTGTTCTCCAGGGGGGTCTTTGTCAAAGAAGAGGGAGATGGGAGCATCAAAGCAACATGAACAATTAGATGAGGCAGAAGAAAGAGCTTTGCAGGCTGACCCTAACCCTCTAATTCTGGAGAGACGACACACAAACAGAGACTAATTTAGCAGAATTTCCAAGTTAAAAGTTTGCATATTTATCATACGGTAAAAGAGGACATGAATGCAAGGCAATCCATTTGTTGTCATTTATATGGGCATGGTAATATTTTCATTTCTCTCAGTGAAAGGAAAAAAAATGTAGAGGCAAAAAGGGAAATTCTAAAGCGACTCGTTTTCACAACATACATTTACACACACGGTACAGAGAAAGTAATCTACATAAATTGTCCCTGGCGGGACTCATTGGAAAGGATCCCAAGTGAAAGCTCAGCAATCTTTTGCCTTGGACTGTGCACTTGAGGATGGGCGGGATAAAGAGAGAGAGGATAAAAGCTGCTTCTTCTCAAGCATCTCTTAACCACACTGGCTTCAGAAAATACTCAATTTAAGACAGAGATCAGGAGGATGGACCTTCAGCCTTTGCTTGCATAGGATCCAGACTCTGTCAGTCACCAAGAATGGCCCATCCTAAACTCACCAACATTTGGAAGGAGTCATAGAGGTGGAATTATTGCCAACACTTTCTTTGATCACAACCTGAGTGGGTACTGTGAAATTATGTGTGAAGAAGCTGTGGAATTTGTCAGAGGTTTTAAGTCATGAGAGAGGATGAATTACATCTCATTCTCTTCACCACCTCTCCACTGTAAAAGAGCCAGGTCCAGAAGCAAAGCAGGTGGTCAAGGAACCAAGGAAACACAGCTAGCTCAAGGCAACTGAATACAAGACCAGACAAAGGAAAGAGAAGATTTTGCAGGGGTCAAATATTTGCACTATGACTTGAGGAGATGATCAGGACAGGGGAGGTACAGCTAGTTGATAACTGGCAAGAGTTAAAGAGGGATAGGCATTTAGTCTCAGGAGAACAGGCCCATGAACCAAGGAAGGAAAAAGAAAATCCTAGTGTCAGACTCCAACTTGTGTTCCAGCCAGACCCAACCAAGGGGCCAAGCATGCAGAATAGCCATCCAGATCTGAGAGCATCTGAGCCTCAGTTGCAAAAAACAGGCAATAAATTCTGACACCTAGAGATCAAGGAAGTGAGACTGGGGGGGTGTGGAGGATCAGAATGGTCACAAGAGCCATTAATTTCTTAAACATCTGTAAATTACTTGCCCAGATTCTTCCTAGGTGTAAAGCTGCTGACTTCACTGAGATGAAATTGGTCCATTGTGTTTATCTTTCCCAATAGTCATGCCATTGGCTATTTGTTCCTGTATGTTCTGAGGCTACCCCAGTTTAAGTACTACAATATACAACAATGAATTTTGGAGCAGGGAAACCTGGTGTGATGTCCTACAGTGCTGGCTCCCTAATGTTATCTGATATGCTTGTGTGGTATCTCACTACGAAACTCTAGGCCTGTTGAGATCTTGTTCTGTGCAGCCAGGCACCATAACTCAAAGACACTTCCTCTTAGATTATAAAACCAGAATGGATCATCACGATCGTCTTGTCTGACTTCCTGCATCTGACTGCCCCATAACCTCTAGGGGTGCGTCTACACTGGCAACTTAGGTCGACTTAAAGACACTTAAGTCAACCTAAACAAAGCCGCCTCCACACTAGGCTTTTCTTAAGTTGACTTAAGTATTTCCTTGAGTTGACATAAGGAAAGCCTAAGTCGACTTAATAACACCTCCTTTTAGGTCGACTTAAGCCTTAAATCGACTTAAGGCCAGTGTAGACATGGATTAACACTAAAATGACTTTATTAAGTCGACTTAAAGCCAATATAATGACAGTGAAGAAATAAGCCCATCCTTGGTACCCATATACCGTATCTTCCTTGCACCTCTTCCTCCAACTCAGGGTCATGTAGTCTCTCCAGATCACATGGATCAAAGATGTGGATTGCTGGGGATTCTATGTGTAAATCCAATTCTTTCAACTCCGTATTTCTTTCCTGGGGATCCAGAGCTGTCTCAAGAAATCCAGAGTCAAATTTGAATGTCAGGTCTCATTACAAATCACCCAAGCCAGCCAGTTCCTGGCCCTCCCCTTCCAAAAGACATTTGTCAAAGGATAACATTCTGACAGACTGAGAAATATCCTGAACAAATGTTATGAAATTAAGATGAGCTTAATTCACTAAAATTTAACATTCGTGAATTAGGTTTAATACCTTGGGAACTGATAGTATGAAAAACGCAAATGTTTATGTACTATTGTGGAATTTATGGAACTTCTTGAAGAGGAAGACTGGATTAATGCATTCTCAGGGAGTGATGAGGAACTTGAAAAGGACTTTCCGGAACAGTATGCATAAAGTAGATTTCCAAGGAAATACCAAGGGGGTGGTGGGAATGCCTGTGACCCACTTTGGATCCATCCTTTTGAAGCTACATCCTGGGAAGTGAAAACAATTGCCTGCTCATTACCTGCTCTGGAAACTTCAGATCAAAGACCCGTGAACTGTCTAAAGGATGGGCTATATGTGTCACGAGTGTGCTTGGTCTGAGCTGGAGCTGTGATGAACCTGAAACCACAAGAAAATCCCTTGAAGCAGGGTTCTGACGATCTGCTCCAGCCAATGCCCAGATTAGGGTCGGAATGAGCTTTGGTAAGCTTATTAGCCTGGAGGTAGGGTCTTTTATTGTTTTTAATATGTTTTCTCTCTAATGCCTTTATCTTATGATGGGCTTGAATAGTAAGTGCTGTGTGGTACCTTATAATGTGGGTGATTACTCTGTTATTAGTCTCTGGAGGAAAGGTAAGCCAGTCTGTTTAGGCAGAGTCTCTTGGTGAAAATAACAGTGAAGACAGGGAACTGTACATCTTGGAGATATCCCAACCAGGAGCCAAAAAGGTGTGGGTTTCCACTGAAGAAAGGCAAGACCTGGGGAGCTGGAAGGCTAAGGGTGGGTACCATTGCTGTACCATAGAGGGGAATCCAGGTGAAGGTACCCGAGGCTATAGCAAGCACTACCTAATAATAAAAATCTAGGAGGAAATTCCCTTCATCCTAGCATGCAGGCAAAATAAAAGGAAGTCTGTATACTATACAAGTCTTTGAAGGCATGTGTGCAAAGTGCATATCTGCCAACTTTTCAAAAGCCATAGGGCCACAGTGTGTCATGAGCACTCACATTTCTTTGAGACACTTCAGGTAAGCACAGTGAATGGAACTGAACCCACCTCACAGTAAATTGTTTTTTTACCTGAATTGGGATTAACCTTTTTAATCCAGTTTGGGGCTGCAGTTTTTGGCACGGGAAACTTCCCAGCACTCTCTCTAGAAAAATGAATACACCTGCCTCTACAAAATATTCTCATCTCTGCCCCACCAAGGGCCTAAGTCTGCAGTGTGCTGAGCACTTTGTACTCCACTGACTTCACTGCTAGTTGAGAGAGTTAACAGCTCATAGGCTCAGGCCCATATATATACTCCTCTCTCCGTAATCTGAATTTGACTAAAGGCTAAATTAAACTGGAATTGTAAACACCCCTTTATTTGATGCATTCACATAATACAGCCAAATGCCTTTGATGGGCAACAAGTCAGAGCCCAAAAGAGGATGTCATTTGTTCTTCCCTTGGACAGCTGGCACATATCTCTACTCAACACCTGTCACCAAAACTATGAGAGGGTAAAGGTCAGCTCAGGGCTTCTCTTGTTCACATGATGGTCTCAGTCTCCTATTTCTACAAGCTGATTTTATACCCGCCTGTGACACCCCACCAGCCCCTCATCCTAATCCTCAGCAGGTCACACCACACAGAAATCTCGGTGGAGTGTAAAAAATATACACGGCTTGAGTTAAGTTAGGTGCTGTTAAGACTACTCATTCCTACATAAGGGAACTTCAGAGCGAGAAGTGAACAGAACATCTTTCATACTAGTGATATACTGGGAGATCACCAGCACACATCCCTACATCAGGGTTTGAGAAAACTCATTGCATGGAGCGAGCAGGAATTCAGACAGGCAAATGGGCTAACTCAAGCTAGGGAGCAGATGTGCTGGCACATTCCAATTTCAGAATGTATCAAACCTGGTGACAGAATAGCCAGGGACTGCTCATTTAAGAGCATTATGTGGGAGCATAGTATCCCAGGGGAGAGCCAGAGAACAGAGCTGGTACTATACTTCTTAATCTTGGTAAGAGATGGAGGCTGGAATCAGAGCCACCTCTCTTTTATTGGAGAAGGCAAAAGTGAACCTGCATGCTGATGGGTAAGAGGAAGAGACTAGAGGGATAAACCAGAAGGACATGGTAGACCATGAGAAATCTGTGGGAAGGAAAAGTGTGAATTCTAACAGGAAGGGTAACTAACCCTGGGAGCCAATTGACCAGGAGCAATGGTAATTCTTCATTAGTTGGAGTCTCTAGCAGGTATTTCCATCTTTATTTTAAGGAGATGCTCTAACTCAGCCACAAGTTAAGATCACAGCAGGGAATTGCTGAGAGATACTCTGGGGCTTGGGATGCACAAGGTCAGATTGGATCATCAAAATGGTTCCTTCAGATCTTTAAAAAAAACCGTCAATGTAATTAGTTTGAAATTGCCCCAGACTACAATTAGCTAACACAAGTCTCTGAATTAATCTGGAGTATGTCATACCTCCGATTCCTGTGATTAAAATTAAAACGGGGAAAATAAAACAAAAAACTGCAGTTACTGTTGTAAAACCAGAAGTAATGGAGAGAGTTTTGCAGACCACCACCCACACCAAGTGATTTAAGAGTGGGAAGAAGCCCATCAAGTGTGAGATGGCTCATCATAGTATTGAGTTATGGTGGAGAAAGAATCTATGACAGGAAGCGCCTCCCAACTAGATAACTGCTGAATCTCCAAATAATCACAGCCTCAGCTGTGTGGTCTATCAACTTGAAAATGGCACTGTTTCCTGCAATAGTGAATTATAGAAAGAGAGAGACAGAACACAATTGGCTACATCAAGCTTCGCCGTGGTCTTTTCCAAATAGATAATAGCCAATCACCTCATTCTGCTTCCCCCACCCCCAGGGCTCCTGTCCTTTGAACTCCCTGAATTCCATGTAATTGCTTTAGCCAGCAAGGAATTGATTTTCAAAGTCTAAACACAGGGGACTTTATTATTTGTATTGCGACAATACTTAGTGCTCGTGCCCCATAGTGCTAGGCGCACAAGCCGGAAGAAGACAGTCTGTGCTCGTCAGAGCTTCCAGACATGTGTAGTGATTCAGTAGGACAACCACAATCGCACATACAGAAGCTGTGTAGCAATGCAACTCGTACTCAAAAATCTCTGGGGAGAAGTGGATGAGAAGGGTCACGGGTACTTTACAAATGACCCCTGTTCCCTTGTAACTGTACTTATTCAGTGCTTCAAAAAAAATGCATCTCCCAAAATATTGAAGGGCAGCGCTGTTTCGGTTACAACCAATAAACATTTCCTAGAGCTCAATCTTAATGTGCGTCTCCAGAAATTATTTTGTCAGTGGAGGAACAGGAGGTGGTAGATCCTTTCAGCCTCTTTGTTACTTATGCCTTAAAACCACACACAGAAGTGGCCACACATCACCACACACGCTTCATCCAAAATCTCAGTGTGGCTTGTTTTGCCGAGAAGGTTAGCAGGTCGTTTGCCATGAGTTTAACATTACAGCTTCTGCGGACACCTAATACCCTTTCTGATCCATAAAATACTGCTTACAAAGCCTGGAAATTGTGGCAATTAGCTAGGCTACTGAGGGAAAGACAAACTCTCCCGTCCCCGACAAAAATTAATCGCCAGCCATGCACCACTATGGATCCCACAAACATCTCCATTACCAATCGTGAGGGCAAGCAACCAAATGTGGCTATTGCCCTAACTCTAGGCTGAAATCCTGGAGCTTGCAGCAAGCAACAAAGAGTATTAATTTGACCCTTAGTCTTCCAACTGGCATCCAAATTTGCTTCTATTAGCAGATGTATCATTTTAAACTGACCCATATAGGCAAATGTAAGAAAGGTCCACAGTCAGCATAATTCTAAATTAAGATATTGCTAGTAACGGAAGGCCTGTGCTGTCACATGGATGTCATTCATAAAATCACATGTATAAAAAAGCCAAAAATTAGAGAGATGCTTGAGGATGTTGTGCTGATTTGTGCTATGCTGAGAGAGTTGTGTGGATATGCTCTGGCAGCAGATGATGGGTGTATGCTGTGGTTAGAAAGACCAGCTCTCTCAGCTTGGGGGCCTTTTTCTGACACAGACGCCTACTACCTCTCCCTCTTCCCTTCATCCTGATTTTTCACACTTGCTAGCAGCTAGCTGGTCCCTCTAACTATGATGGGAGTTAGTGTGTTTTGAGTTGTGTGTGCTGGTTGTATTATCATGTGGGTGGCTGTGTTGACTTGTGACAGTAGGGTTGTGCTGGGAGATTTGTGTTTATTTGTGCAGGTGGCAGTTAGGCCAAATAATCCTCTATCCATGCAGTCTCCTTCTCACAACAAAGGAACTTGTCGCATACATATTAGCCATAGAGTAAGGGTGATGATTGGTTGAGCTACCTCTCTAGGGCTATGTCTACACTTGCAAGTTAGGTCGACTTAAGGAGGCTTAAGTCGACCTAACTTGGTCCCCGTCCACACCAGGCTTTCATTAAGTCGACTTCAGAAATTCCTTAAGTCAACCTAATGAAAGCTTAAGTCGACTTAATAAGAACCGCTGGGTAGGTCGACCTAACCCTCCTTAGGTCGACCTAAGCCTTCTTTAAGTCGTCCTAAGCACAGTGTGGACGCTTAAATCCACTTCGTTAAGTTGACCAAAGGGCAGTTAGGTTGACTTAAAGTGGACTTAGTCCACATCCATGGACACCACTTTGTTAAGTTGACTTAATAAGGTCGATTTAAAGTCAACTTAAAGTCGACCTTATTAAGTCGACTTAAAGTCGACCTAACTTTTTCTAGTGTAGACATAGCCTAGGACTCTTGGCATGCAATGGATAGCTGCCTTACTGTACACCACACAAGCATAAGAAATAAATTCCAAACACTGAGAACTTGAAAACTGGACAGTAGCAGACCACGAATCCCAATAACAACTACACCTAGTGATCTGCTGAATAAAACCTCTCATCCATGCTTGTGGCTATTTCTTTTGCACCACACTGACTCAAACAGATGATCCTAAAATCTTGTTGTATAAATTTCTTCCCTTTACTATAATATTATTCTCACAGCAAAATGACTGACCAAATATTATTAGTTTATCAACTACAATTGGCTAACAACGTTATAAAAGCATCCTGGATGCTTAACAACCAATTGGTTAATAATTAAATCATACAGTATTAATATCATGTGCTGCAAAGAGCTGCAGGAGACGCATTAAAGAGCCATTTGTGACACGCAAGCCTCAGTCTGAATAGCATCGAACTAGAGATGATAGTTCTCACATCAGATGTTGAAGTCATGTAAAATGGTAAGAGAGAACCAGAAGTGTCTGTGTTAGATATTGTCATTTGGAAAATAACATACGAATCTTTTGTTTTTTAAATGTTATAACACCGCGAGTCTGAGGTTTTTGTGACTACTCACCTTTCTCAATAGAAAGGGCAGGATTATTTATGTACTGCGGGGCATAGTAACACGCACGCACACGCACGCACGCACGGACAATAACAGCATTGTTTCACACAACAAGAGAAGTCAGCTCACTCCCCGCTCCCACTCCAATATACAGCAAGGAAACTTTGACTGTATAAGCCTTGAGAGAATCAGAGAAGCAATAAGCAAGACCCTGTGGCAGGATCCATATCCCTCTAACACACTTTAATTTATGCATCAGCTCAGCTATTTTTAATCCCTCATTGCCCAGGGACAGTCCCTTTTTCAAAAACGGAGATGGTTTATTTTATCTTTATAAACTGAAATGAAATTCCCTCAAAAAGAGCAGAGCAAGGGATAACATTCAGGGCAATCATCCAACCATTGGCGCTAGGGATACGATAAAATGCAGTATTACTTAGTGCAGTAGTGATGTGGAATTCAGAGCCCCTCACTTTAACAGACACTCTTAGGCCTTGTCTACACTAGCACTTATTCCAGCAAAACTTTTGTCACTCAGCGGTGTGAAAAACACACCCCAAGTGACATTAAGTTTTACCAGCATAAACGCTTGGGTGGACAGTACTCTCCCACCACATAGTGCTGCTACGCGTGTGCGCGTACAGCACTACTGCTAAAGCTATGTCACAGCAAGTTTTAAGTGCGGACAAGCCCTTACTCTCAGGGTGTGTCTTACACTGCGGACTCTGCAGTGATTGAGGCAGCAGGATCGATTACATGGGGTGTGTAAACCCACTCAATCTATTCCAGGTGGGCCTTCTGGTCGATGCCGGTAATCCACCTCCCCAAAAGGAGGACGGCTGTTTTGACGGGAGGGCATTTCTAGTCAGAGCAGTGCTGTAGAGATGCAATGGTATGGCAATGTAAGTACGTCGACAGGAGAGACGCAAGCCACATTACTGCCAGTGGCAGTGTAGACCAGGCCTCAAACTCCCTTACTGCTCCTTACACGCAGCCTGCCAACATGTAATGGAGTTTACATCAGTAACTTACCCACCAAGAGCTAGAAGAGAATATAAATTGACATTTACACTTCAATTTACAAGCTCTCACTCTCCTCCAGCTTCTTAGCATGTAAATTACATCAACCTACATAGTTAGAGTGTCTGGAAATCTCTTTAATGGCACTTCCACAAATACTTACACACATATTTAAGGGTACATCTACATTACGATAACACCCCCTCGGCTGCCCAGTGTCAGCTGACTCAGGCTCGTGGGGCATGGATTATAAAATTGCAGTGTAGATGTTTGGGTGGGCGCATGGCTTCTGGGACCCACCCCCTTTGCAGGGTCCCCTAGTTGAAGGATCTGTACAGCAGTATAACAGCCACACAACTCAAACCCTGTGAATCTGAGTCTACCGGCATGAGCCAGCTGTTGGTGTTTTATCGTAATGTAGACATATCTGAAGTGTTTACAGGAATGGAGCATGTGCGCATGTGTGTGCATGTGTTGTTGCTCTTCCCTCCTCCATAAGCAAAATCCCCTTAACAATGGTAAAGCAAAGAGAATGAAGGAGTGGTGGAAGAAAGTGGGGTATCAGATATGAATTCACAGTGAGTGAAGATAGGTAGTTTATTGACCCAGTGTTTTCATACAACATTGTGGTGATAAAGAGATCACCCTACCTCCCCTGTAATTTAACGTTTGGGATGAGGGAAGCATTTTACATAAAATAGTCAGACACATCCCTAACTAGAGATGAGCCCAATCCGAAACGCTGATCTTTCTTTGCAAAAGGTGAAATCTAAATTCTCCACCTTGATCTGTTTCTAGCCTGAACATCTGCCCACAACACACCACCACTTTGCTCAGCTCTCCACTCATATCTCTGCACTTGCTTATTTCTAGCTGAGTCTGTGAGCTGAACCCTTGCTATATAGCAAAGAAAGTTCTGCTCACTGCACTTTGGGACTCCTCGACAAAGGGAACTGTGATTTGACTGAGTCAGGGAGATGTGTCGTAACTGGCCACTCTTGCTGGGAGCCAGTGTATTTGACTCCATCTTGGAGAACTGACTCAGACATGGTCTTTTCAACCTTGTTTAGCTTACAGCAGTTTAGTGACAGCAGGAACAGGAGTTTATAATGCTATTCTACTTTGTAAAGAAGAAAAGCTTCAGTGACAGAAGAGGGGCTGATTGGAATATTACAGCATTTAAATTAGTTTGGTCAGTAATACAGACTAAAAACAACGAGAGTCCTGTGGCTCCTTAAAGACTAACAAATTTCTTCAGGCATAAGCTTTCGTGGGCTCCAACCCACTTCGCCAGATGTTGGAGCCCATGAAAGCTTATGCACGAAGAAATTTGTTAGTCTTTAAGGAGCCACAGGACTCTCGGTTTTTTTTTTTTTTTACTGTACACAAACTAACCTGGTTACCCCTCTGGATAGTAATACAGACTGTTAGGCTCCATCTACCATGTTGGAGAACTCAGTTAAAACATGGTTGTGCTTCACGCAGTTAGAACTAGACCATGGTTTAGGTGGCTCTCCCAGCACAACAGATTATAACAAAACAGATGAGACTTTGGTCTCCTTTGTCCAGAGAGTGCAGCCTGAGGACCAGCTGTAGTAGTGGAATCTGTCACCGTGACCCCTGGCCACGTTCTCCCTGATCTAGTAAATTGAGGACAAAGCTGGTCACCTTCAATCTTTTATTCAGGCTTGGCACAAATCAACTGGTTTATTTTCATAACTGACAGATTAGGTCAAGGTTTATTTTAAATTATTTTTCTGTTGTTATTGATTTAAATTTTTCACCATTGCAGGAAATCATGGGGGATGGGAGGTCAGACAATTATTTAATGACAGTAGAGGTTGAGAATCAAAAATTAAAGCCTGATAACCATTAACACACAAGTTGTCGTCATCACCTCAAAATATACTAAGTCAATGCCCTTAAATCAGCATTTTTCTTTCTTTGCCCATCTGTAAATTTCAATTGATAGGAATATTTTTTCAGAGTGTGTGTGTGTATATGTGCACGCGCACGCGCGTCACCAAAAATCTAATCCTCCCAAGTCTTCTTTTACTGTTGGTGAGCTCAGCCAACCAGCAACTTCTGTTCATCTATCAAGAAAGAACACTGTGTGTACAATCAAATGGCAGGGTTGTGGACATCAAACTGGATTAAATAAAAAATGTGACAGGCAGGCCCAGACCATGGGCAGATGTCAGACGGGCATCCCTGCTCAGTGTACCAGCATTTACAGGTATATTGTATAAGGAGACTTGCTACAGTAATTTCCTTTCCCTGCTGCCAGTAAGTCAGCACAATTCTCCCTTTGATTTCTCAAGTGATTGGATGTTAACAAGAGGTACCCAAGACCTCAGCATTAGGGAATGGTAGCATCACGTCCATACACAGCCTCCCCCTACTCTCTTAACAGATTCTTCCTCATTTCTCCACTAATGCTAATGGAAGGTAGTTAAAGCAATTAGGTCTTTATTACTCACTACTCTCACATCAGCTGCTTTTGTACATAATGAAAGAGATGAATTAACAGGACTGGTTCACACCATTAGAGGCCATGCAATCCTCTCTCTCTTCTGGCTAGAGGAGTGCTCATGTTTTGTTTTGTATGAAAACACCAGGTCATGGAGCCAGAGGGAAGCACTGAATTGCAGCATTTTGGACCATTATAGTAGAATACTGCAGTATTCTACAGTAAGGGGGGAACCATCAGTAAACAAACTCCGAAGGGTTTACTGCTCACACAAGAAGGCCACTCAAAAGCTGAAAATGTACCCCACACTCCCTAATGCATATATACTAAGAAAGTGGGTAGAGTACTGCCTGGCTTGAACAGCGCTAAGCAGCGGCTGCAGAGATACACCGACTGGAATTATTAGTCATTACACAAGCCAGCAAGAAGGTGTGCTTTACTGTCCATTTTATGGGTTCAGCTACCACACGGATCAGCTGGTTGCACAGTCAAAACATGTATGTGTCTATTCTGAGGGAGGGGAAGAGCCCTTGGTAAGTAAGTGACTTATAGTTAGCTGGAAGTGACTGATTTGATTGAAAACCGTACCGACAGGAGGACTTTCAATATCCCAAATTGCCATATTCAAAAGTCCATTAAAAACTATTCAGCGGATGTTTTTGCCCTCTCCCTCTCTGCCTTCACGTACAATGAAAACTTGTAACACATGGGAAAATCCAATCCTTCATTTGCTGTCTTCTGGGGGTAGGGAGCGTTAGGAAATTAATGGAAGCAATTTCTAACAGAAGTTCAGTTTAGCAAGCATGGGCTTGATCCTGCAGCTATTATTCACATCATCTGGAGCCAGATTTTCAAAAGAGCTCAGCTCCCAATAGTTCCCACTGTTCTCAATGCTCCTGTAGCTATGCTGGTTGGGATTTTCAAAAATGTTCGTAACTGCTCGCTCGCTCTCTCTCTCCTCCCACTGAAGTCAACAGGAGTAGAGTTTATCCAGTTCTGAACCTTTTTGAAATCCCACCCTCTGTAGGGACTAATGAAAATCTGGCCACATATGTTGGCAGTCAGTAAATGGGAATATTATTTTAACTAAAATCTACAAGATTGGGCCTCAAAATTCTTTTTGCTATCCTCAAAATGAAAGGATTATGAAAATACCTAAGAATAATCCCAAAGTCCCACTAATTCATTTGAGTTCATGATTCTGTGGACTATAGGTCTTCTCAGTGACAAGATTTCCAAGCCCCATTTTATAATTCCCAGAGGGTAGGGACAAGAGGTCTTGACCTCTTAGATCCTGCTGTAGGGTTCTTGCCTGGAAGAGGTAAGTATGGAAACTGAAGGAAAGCTGGAGAAAGTAGCCTAGGATCTGTTGTCTGCATTCCCCTGTAGTGGAGGCAAACTTGGAGTTAAACACAGTAACTGGAACAGGTAAAAGAAATTATGGGGTACTTACACAGTTTCATCATTCTTGAACTCCAGCTCACCATAAGCATCTTCAAAATCCTCTCCACCTCCTTTTGCTGTCCCTTCTATTGTCCTAAATGGGACAATGACTGTACCTCGAGCACCTGATGTCCTAAGGACTTTGACTTCCATCACGCCAATGCTCTCACTGATGTGCATCACATCACACTCAAAAGTGAAAATGCCCGCATGGTCATCATCCAAGATAGTGACTGTGGCCACACAAGGGGAAGTCAGTATGGCCTTTGGATATGGCAAATTGTTGAGCTCTGCAGGTTCCTCAGTCTCAACCATACGGAGGTTACTAAGTCGCACAAAGAAATGCTCATCTTCTTCAAAGATGTCATCATCAATTATCCCCACAGAGAACTCCTTCTGGGTCTCTCCTGACTTCAAGACCACAGTTCCCTCTGTGAACTCATAGTCCGCACCAGCATTGGCAGAGCCATCCTCCGTTTTATAGTCCACATAGAGGGTCTTGGACACATCACCTCCTTTCCGCACCACCGTCAGGAGGACAGCACCACAGTTCTCAAGACACTGATATGAGCAAGGATCAAAATAAACTTTGGAGATGAATTCCTCAGGCTCCTCTGCCTGCACGTCATGCAAGCTGGTGCTTTTCTTGGCTTGCTCTGCCGCATGCTTCTTCAGAATGTTGCCAGCTCCAGTCATCATTCTGGTAGCTTGGATGCGGTAAAAGGCTCTACTCTTTTGCTGGTGAGATAAGGCATAGTAGTTGGCCATCTCTACCAGCTGGTCCAGGTCCTTTTCTGGGTGCTTTTGCTTCAGATCCTTGAGGATGCGAATCATCTCTTTGCGAGATTCATCTACTTCTTTCCCCTCCATAGGCACTAAATTTCCATCCAGAAAGTGGGAGTTCATCATCTTGCCATCCATTTCTATTGCCTTAGGGTGTTCACCTTCTGTCTCAATGATAATGCCCCTGTGCTTGTCAGTACGGTACTTTTTGTGCATATACTTATAGAAAAGCAGCCTTCTATCTGCCACCCAAGCCAGGAGAACACAAAGGGGGAAAAAAAACAGAGTGAGCAAGCCTTCCCAGACCTGAACTACACCTGGAGAGAATACGGCAAGGATCATGTATAACCAGATATAAGCAAAGATGCTCCATGCGGATGTGACAAAGAACACCCTTAGGTGTTTTATCTTTCTGATTTCCCCATCAGGGATCACATAGACGCAGATGGCTATGATGATAAACATGTTGAAAGCGGCACTTCCGACAATGGTAGAAGGCCCCAGGTCTCCAGCTATAAATCCGTGGCCACACACCTCTATCAATGAGAGCAGAATCTCAGGAGCAGAGGAACCTAGAGCCATCAGGGTCAGGTTGGAAACAGTTTCATTCCAAACACGAATGGTGGTTGTGGTGGTCTCCCCATTTGCTTTTTTTATTGTAATCTCTTTTTCTTGTGATGTAATTACCTCTATTGATGCCATGAAACGATCTGCAATGATGGAGACTCCAAGGAACATGTAGATAAGTGCTACAAAATAAACAATAACCCTTGCAATTTTGTCCCCGAGTGATGGGTTTTCTGGGTACCATATTGGCAAGATAACACCCTCCTTGCAATCAGAAGATCCTGAGCATGAACTATTTTGTCCTGTACTTAGAGACTCACCCGTTGTGCCAGCATCCACCTGCAAACCATGCAAAAACAGCACAAAGGTAACCAGCCCAAAGTGGAGGAAGGCTGAGGTGAGAGGCTGCAACCTTAACCACGCCATACACAAGATTTGACTTCCACTGTGTAGATGCAACAGTCTTCTTAAAACACCAAGTATCTGAAATGAACAAAACAGAGATCGGGGGGGGAAACATGAGACAGAGGCAAGCAAGATGTGATGTTCTCATATACACACTTCAATACATCACTACTGAGGAATCCTAGTACATGGGTTGTCTCTCCACCACTTAGAAAAATGTATTAATTGTTGGCTGAGACTCTTTAAATGTAAATCACAAAGAGCAATGCTATCTTTGAAAGTCAGATGCTGAACTTAGAGGAACTAATACACAAGTAATTGAGAAGGAAATTATTTATATTAACCCAATTCTTGACCACAATTTATGTAATTTAGGGACCAAGTATCCAGTTACAAGTCTCCAATAAGTCAGTGGAGGTCTGTAGAAGTCAGATGAATTTATAATAAATACATCACCTTGATCCAATGTGCTTTAAGGAACAAAGAAATTACGTACTTCACCTCCCCTTTCCGTTACTTAATGGGGATGAAGTGGCTCAGGGGACTGGTGGTGATACAATTAGCGTTACTTAATGCTGTTGAGTAGCCCATATATTAAATTAGTAAGTGGGACTGAGGCCAGCAAACTAGGTGAGGTGTTCACATGACTAAACTACTACCAAAATTGGCACCCTACTGTATTTTGTTACTCATTACATTTTATACTAATAGGCCTTAAACAGTACTCACTGCCACAAGACTGACTGAAAGAACAACCTCAGTATGTTTCCTAAGGAATTTGATAGCATGGTTAGTTAATCTCTTATGGACCCTTCGAATCTGAACACACATTTCCACATGGAACCTCAATCTTAACTGTAGGATATTCTAAAGCACTTGAGTCTCTTAGGACCACAAATCCATTGTACTTTCAATCTCTATTGACTTTTACTGGGATTTGTACTCCCAAGTCACTTTGATGCTTTTGTAAACGGCACCACAAGTTCCTTAAGCAGCTAAAGAGCACTGTGTCTATTCCAGGCAGCACTTTAATATTATTGGTGAGAACAAATGCATTGCAAATGGCTATTTTATCATCATCTTGTTGTGTCATTCACGTCTTCCCAAAAGCAGGCATAATCTCCCTTAATTTACAGAAGTGTTTTTAACAGCCAGATAGAAATCGACAAAGCCAAGCAAAATAGAAAGGAAAGAATGAACAGACTGTAAATGAACAAAATCATCCTCTGACAAAGCACAGCGGAGAGAATGGAATTGATTATGCAGTATCAGAACCACAAATCCATATCACACCCCCTTGATTTGGAAAAAGGAAGATGGCAAGAAATAAACACCTCTTTGATGCCACTCAGACAAATTCAGAAGTGACAGAGTCTCCCCAAGTTGCTCTCTCCAATGCTGGTTATCTTTCTGTTTTTCTTTTTAACCTGTGGTTGGCATATGGTGCCTGATTGAGAGTATCCACGGAACAAGTGCAGTGCAAACAGTAACAATGCCTGCTCCCCATGCTGATTGCCAACAGTCTCAGAGTGACCCTATCCAAGACAACAGGACATGTCAATCTCCATGTGGCATAGTCAGTCCTTGGCCTCTCTTCTGGCAGCGCCAGCAAAGCATGCCAGTTGTGTGGGTGGCTTTACATTATGGACAGCAATCCACTCAGCACTTGTCTTAGACCAGCTAGCTTGTTTCATATGCATCACCAAAAAGTCATCAAATATTAGTGATTTTCAACCATTACCAACCCCGGCTCTTCCTTAATCAGAGTAGAGATTCTGAAATACAAGACTAACCCCTTGACTCTTTCAGTCACCCAGAGCTTTCCTTTTATTGGAGAAACTTCTCTTGGTGGGCGAGACAAGCTCTTTCTCACCAACAGAAGGTGATCCAATGTAAGATTTTACCTCATCCACCCTGTCTCTAAAATACAGCTACAGCATATTTTCAAAGTGACTTAGGAGCCTAAGGCCTTGTCTACACTAGCTCTTTTACCAGCAAAACTTCTGTCGCTCAGGGGTGTGGGTAAAAAACACAGCCAAGCAATACAAATTTTGCTGGCATAAGCACTTGTGTGGACAGCGTATGTTGGCAGGAGATGCTCGCCTGCCAACCTAGCTACCCCCGCTCGTTTATGTGGTTTTATCAAGTCGGCAGGAGAGCTCACTCTGGTCGATATAACAAAGCTACACAAACACTCACGTCACTTGGGGTGTGTCTTTTTTCCACACGCAAATGACAAAAGTTTTCCAGCATAAGCACTAGAGAAGATAAGGCCTTGGTCTCACTGAAAGTCAGCTTCTCATACATACACTGTATTAGCAATGACACTTCTTTCTCTCAGATCAGCTACCACTGACATCACCAGCCTTCCTCTCCACGGTCAGACCTTCTACAGTTAATACTGGGAGATTTAGGTTAGACATTAGGGAAAGCTTTTTAACTACAAAACCAGGCAAACACTGGAACAGGTTCCCGAGGCAGTTTATGGAATCCACATCCTTGAAGGTTTGTAAGAACAGGTTAGACAAATACCTGCCAGGGATGACCTAGGATTATTTGGCCCTACCTCAGTGTAGGAGGCTAGACTAAGTGCCCTTTTTCAAGATCCCTTCCAGCCACACACCCTTATGACTCTATTTATCTACCTTATATAGCACTAATAACTTCTATAGCAGTTCATTCCTCACACCACTTGGAGGCTTTGCCAGTTATTTTTTTAAAAAAATATTTAATTATGGATAATTATATTGATTTTTCCTCAAACTAACAATGAGATTTCTCAGCCCTGGTCTACACCGCGGGGGGATTTTGGCACCAGTTGAAGGGAGATATGCAAGTTACTTAAAATAACTTACAAATCTCCCTTCAACTGCCCAACACTTACTTACTGCAGTGTCTAGTTATTGGGTGGTCTTCAGGGATCGACTTCAGTCAACTGGGTCTTCCACAGACCTGCTCAGTCGATCAGGAAGATCGATACAACAATGGCGAATTTGCTGCCGGCAGTGAAGACAAGCCCTAAAGCTAATTTTCTTGTTAGTAACTTCTAATTACACATTGCGATTTCCAAACCCAGCCTCTGATTCCAAAGTAAAAACATGAGCTGGGCAACATATTTCTTCCCCTTTTACACTAATTGTGAGGATCACTGGTCACATTAAGCAGAAGTCAAAATCATTTTGAGACACAGTGTAACAAGTGACCCAATCCTGACATCCTGAAACAGACAAAATTCCCCAGTGAGATCAAAAGGAATTTTGTCTGCATATGGACTGCAAGACAAGACCTTAATATGCTTCAATAACATCACAGTTTTAAGTTAAACAGTCTTAAAATCACAATACAGCATCCTCAGTAGCCGCCTGGGAACTAAAGCAAAAGTGCTTTGCAACACAGTACATTTACTAGATTTTTTAAAACTTTAATTAATAAAACATTAAATGTAAATATTAAACATTCATAAGCCAGGAAATGCAAAAGTTAAGGTTCTCTTTGCAACCATATGTCACCTGTGTTGCTTATGCAAGATCCAATTTTGCCCTCAGATACACCTATGCAGCTCAAATTGAAATCACTAGAGTTACCTGTGCTTCTCTGAGAGCAAAATTTGGCCAGTTGCATACTAAAGCAAATACAAGTAACATCACACTGTCACAAATAGGACAGAATGCTCACTCTGTTACACAGAAAACCTTCACTTCTAAACTGCAACCCTTATATATTGCTCTCACAGTTCCTGGGCAATTGACACTCTCTCAGTCCCCCAAGTACATCCCTTCTGTGTGGTAGCCACACAGGTCCATGCCTCCAATTCTTTTTGGGTTGGGAATGGGATATCTTGACCCACCCACGCTCTAATTGGGTCTCTGAGTTACAACCCTCTGGGTACCTATTGTGATTAATTCACTAGGTCCAACTGGGCTGCCACCTGCCAGGGTTTCTCTTTGGGAGCGTGTGACAGCACACACTTGCAATGATACAGAAACAGCTTCTTCCAAACCAAGCAGGATTTAGGCTGCCCATAAGGTGCTTAGAGAAGTGGATTTAAAATAACAAAGAAACCTACAGACAACAGAGTCCTGTGGCACTTTTAAAGACTAACAGATTTATTTATCGCATGAGCTTTCGTGGGAGAAAATCTCCCACGAAAGCTCATGCAATAAATAAATCTGTTAGTCTTTAAAAGTGCCACAGGACTCTGTTGTCTTTCTACAATAGACTAACACGGCTACCCCTTTGGAAAGAAACCTACAGACACATTCCCTTACGCATGCTTAAACTCTCTATCGGTAGCTCAGGTGAACCTGGCTTATTCCCCATCTCTGAGACGGGAAAACCAGTCTATGCTGCTTGCAGTATTCTCCCTCTGTCTTCGAGCATATCTGCATGCAGCTGCTGGGACCAAGTCTACAATGATGGTGGCAAATTCACTGCTGTCGGTTCGATGGAGCAATCAGTGAAAACTGGATTTTCTGTCAATACTGGGTTTTTGTCTTTTTCTTGTGTGTGTGTTTATCTTTTGGTTCTTCTACGAACCTGGACTGGACTCTATAGCTACAATGACATTTCCAGCCCATTTCAACTAACTTCTCCATTCCCCCAAAGGATGGCTATTACCACCTTAGAGGCTGCCAAACAATGGTGTAACCAGCCTCTGTTTTCTGGGGCTACAAGTGCATGGTGGGTCCAGCCCAGGGCAGCTTCCAGTCATGGGACTGTCACGTTAACCTCACTGCTGGAAAAGCACAGGCACAGCACATGGTTTAATCAACTGCACCCAAACGTAGCAAACTTGTACCAGCATCAGGCTTTATAGGCCATTGCAGTTAGCTGCTTTTCTGGTCACATGCTTACAGCAGTGTTGCAAAACATGCAGTGCTGGCTGACCAAGCCAGACTCTTGTTAGACAAAAGGAAAAAGGAGGGAGATAGGAAGGGAAAGGAAATAAGTGAGGGAAGGAAGAGGAGACAGTCTCACAGCCTAGGTGGTGTTCCGGATTTAGCCAAAGCCATTAGGACCTGGGTCCCTCTTTCTCTGGCCTGGTCTATCAGGTTGTGTCTCAGGATTGGACAAAAAAGGCACAATGATGTCACACTGGATCATCCTACAGTCCCATGAGACATGGGGCTGGCATCAATGATGGTGGAACTCACTCCTTCCATTTCATCTTTTAATCAGCCAGAATTATGGCAGCCAGATTTCCCCCCAATGCTTCTTTTTGAGAACGCTGAAAGGGAGTGATCAGTGGAATAGCCCATCTCCTCACTGTTCTGTCTATCAATTTAGGGTTAATTTCCAAGGCACCAATTTTGATTCATTAATTTCCAGTCCAACATTATCCTTATTTAGCAAGTATGATTTAGTCTTGAAAAGAGGAGACTGAGAGAAGACATGATAACAGTTTTCAAGTACTTAAAAGGTTGTCACAAGGAGGAGGGAGAAAAATTATTCTCCTTAACCACCGATGATAGGACAAGAAGCAATGGGCTTAAATTATAGCAAGGGAGGTTTAGGTTGAACATTAGGAAAAAATTCCTAACTGTCAAGGTGATTAACCACTGGAATAAGTCCTAGGCAGGTTGTGGAATCTCCATCATGGGAAGTTTTAAGAGCAGGTTAGAAAAGCACCTGTCAAGGATGGTTTAAGATGGTATTTGGTCCTGCCATGAGTTCAGGGGACTGGACTCAATGACCTCTCATGGTGCATTCCAGTTTCTATGATTGTAACACAATCCCTGAGTTCTATTAGTAGGCCTTTTTGTTTGAACTAATTCAATCCATCTTCCTTTTCCACACTCCCCCTACCAACATGTTGTCAACACAATAACCTATAACATTTTATGAACATTCATTCACTTTTTATGCAGTATTAAAAATTAGGGTAAATGTACAGGTGTAATGATCACAGAATGGCTCAGAAGAGCCACCCGAGTACAGACCTAGACAGTCAAGCAGATTTGGACTTATCTAGTAGGCTGACCAGATAGCAAGTGTGAAAAATCAGGCCAGGAGGCAGAGAGTAACAGGTGGCTATATAAGAAAAAGGGACTCTCCCTATAAAATAGCTTAACTCCCTTGAAATTGGGTATCTAAGAGCCTCTGATCCTTGTCATTGTTCTACCTTTCCTGTTGGGTCCTTTAAAAGACCCTTTACAGCTTCCTTTGATTTAACTCTGCATTCAGCCAGGCAGCAATACACAACCAAACGGGCAAAGCAAGCCACACATAATATTACTAAGAAATAATACAGATATTTTCCCAGTCCATCACCATTACAGTAACATGAATTGTTATATTTATTTTCCTGGGCTTTTTGCTGTTTAAATAAAAGAAAAGACAAGGCCATTGCAGAGAAATTAAATGAGTTCACTGCATAGGTCTTCACAGTTGAGGATGTGAGATTCCCAGACCTGAGCCATTCTTTTCAGGTGACAAATCTGAGGAACTGTCCCAGAATGAGGTGTCATGAGAGAAGGTTTTGGAACAAATTGATAAATTAAACAGTAATATGGTCACCAGAACCAAATGGCTTTCATCCAACAGTCCTGAAGGAATTCAAATGTGAAGTTGCAGAACTAACAACTATGGTATGTAACCTGTCATTTAAATCAGCTTCTGTACCAGATGACTGTAGGACAGCTAATGTGATGCCAATTTTTTATTTTAATTTTTTTTAAAAAAGCTCCAGAGGTGATCCCAGCAATTATAGACTGGTAACCCTAATTTCAGTACTAGGCAAACTTGTTGAAACTACAGTAAAGGATAGAATTATCAGACACATAGATGAACATGATTTGTTGGGGAAGAGTCAACATGGTTTTTGTAAAAGGATATTATCCTTCACTAATCCACTAGAATTCTTTAATGGGATCAACAAGCATGTGAACAATAGTGATCCAGTGGATATAGCATAATTAGATTTTCAGAAAGCCTTTGGAAACGTCCCTCACTAAAGGCTCTTAAGCAAAGTAAGCTGTCATGGGATAAGAGGGAAGGTCCTCTCCGGGATCAATAACTGGTTAAAAGGCAGGAAACAAAGGATAGGAATAAATGTTCAGTTTTCAAAATGGGAGAGGTAAATATTGGTGTCTCCCAAGGTTTTGAACTGGGACCAGTACTGTTTAATACATTCATAAATGACCTGGCAAACAGTCAGATGGCAAAATTAGCAAATGATTCTAAACAATTCAAGATTGTTAAATCCAAAGCAGACTGCAAAGGGCTATAAAGGGATCTCACGAAACTGAGTGAGTGGGCAACTAAATGGCAGAGGATATTCAATGTTGGTAAATGCAAAGTACGGTAATGCATATTGGAAAACGAAATCCCAGCTATACATATAAAATTACGGGGTCTAAAAGAGCAGTTACCACTCAAAAAAGAGATCTTGGAGTCATTGTTCATAGTTCTCTGAAAACATCCACTCAATGTGCAGCAGCAGTCAAAAAAGCTACCACGTTGGGATAGATAACAAAAGAGAAAATATCACATTGCCTCTATATAAATCCATGGTATGCCCACATCTTGAATGTTGCGTGCAGATCTGAAAAAAAGATATATTGGAATTGGAAAAGGTATAGAAAAGGACAACTAAATTGGTTGGGAGTATGAAAAGCTTCCATATGAGAGAATAAGAAGTCTGGTATTTTTCAGCTTGGAAAAGAGATGACTAACAAAGGAGATGATAGACATCTATACAATCATGACAGGGGTGGAGAAAGTAAATAAGGAAATGTTATTTGCTCCTCATAACACAAGAACTGGGGGAGGGGGCACCAAATGAAGGCAGCAGGTTTAAAACCAACAAAAGGAAGTATTTCTTCACACAACGCAAGTCAATCTATGGAACTGTTTGTCAAAGGATGTTATCAAGGCCAAGATTATAACAGGGTTAAAAAAAGAACTAGATAAGTTCATGGAGAATAGGTCCATCAATAGCTATTAGCCAGGATGGGCAGGGATGCAAAACCATGCCCTCAAAGTGTCCCTAGTCTTTGTTTGCCAAAAGCTGTGAATGGATGACAAGGAATGGCTCATTTCATGATTAAGTGTTCTGTTCATTCTCTCGGAAGCACTTGGCAACAACCACTGTTGGAAGACAGGATACTGGGCTAGATAGGCCATTGATCTCAACCAGAATGGCTCTTCTTATGTTATTAAAATAGTAAACACTACACTAGAATGTCACTGTGTAATCAGACTGACATAGTTTAAAGACAGCTATCATATTGAACTCCACCGTGAAACAGAAGTGCAAAACGATATCCACGCTACAGTATCACACATTTACTCAATTCCATCATCTTGGATAATATTGTAGCTCAAGTTATGAAATATTTTTACTACACGTATAGAAATCCAAAAATTTAGTTTCCTTTTTAAAAAAGTGTTTATTTAAGGCCCAATTCTGATCCCATCAATCACGCCAAGTAATTACTCTGAGTAATTGAATTCAATAGGACTAATTGGAGAATACAATACTGCTCACTGTGAGTAAGGATATCAGAATCTGGCCCTTGTTTTGCCAATTGCCCTGGAGTAGAAGCCCGAGTCAGAGCTAGACACATGGGAAATTTCAGTGTGTCAGTTTCTGCCATTTCTAAATTGTGTGTGAATGCACAAAGACTCATTGGGCCAAATCCTCAACTGATGTAAATCAGTATCACTCCATCGAAATCACTGTCCAAGCTGTGTGAGATGCAAAGAGTAGAAAACTGCACAAATGGTGAGTCAGTTAGAATGATTTAAAATTCAGTTTTAAACCACTAGAGGGTTATACATAACCAAGGTAGGCATCTCTAAAGAATACGCTCTCTGGAGAACTGGATGTCTTGGTGGACTGATAACGGACTCTTCAAATCTTTCAACACTGCATTGCTAGTTTACATTTGGCTTTTGTTGAAAGTAATCAAATGTTGGTATCTTCGGGCAGCTGTGGAGGGGCCCAAGAGAAATGGAATGGTTGTTTCAGACCAGTTCCTGCTGAACGAATCACAAAATAGACCCATTGTGTGGCACTCTTAGCTGAAAGCTCAAGGATTGAATGGTCCCAAAATCTGAACTACTTTCTCCCAGGGAGATGGTTTCTGCAGGGCAGTGTTTGGGCATATCAGGAGGCCAAAGGGAGGAAGCTTACAATTCTCCAGATCATCACCAAGGATCTATAGCCTAGCCTACAAAACGATCCTCACTCTCTCAGGTCTTGAGAGGTAGGCCACTCTTCACATACAGACAGCCCTCCAACCTTAAGCAAATACTCACCAGCAACTACACACCATACAACAAGAACACTGTGGTCTGCCAAAGGCAGGTGTTCATTTAGATACCAGTCTGTGGAAATAAACACCGAGGTCCAGTCTTAAAGCAACCCTCTTTATTGGAAATCAAGCGCTTACGACCATGGGGTGAAGCCAGGGTTCCATTGGCCCGTGGGCTACAAAGGAAGGGGGGCCCAGGGGTTCACGCACCTCACAGCTAAGCTAGATACTGATGGTCCGTGATGACTTCTCAGGGGCTGCATTCAAGCCCACTGCTTTTTGTACTCGTGGAGAAAGTGCCGTGCTGGGGCTGTAGCCCCCCCTCCCCCAATATATGGTAAAACTGCATTAGCATTAACATCAATTGGCTGTTAATTAAACCACACAGCTAAGAGAAATTCTGGCACAGGCTTGTGCTGCTTGCGGCAGGCACAGACACCGTTTACAGAAAACGTTTACCACAGCTACCAGCTCTAGCAGTTTACAGAAATGACAGACAAGCTTACTATATATTTTTTGCTTTTTAAAATGGCTGCACTTAGGCCAAGAGAAGAGCCTGACCCAGCCTTATCACTGCTCGCGTGACAAAATCTTCAGGCCCGGATTGGCCTGCGCACCACAAACACTAAGCCAGTACTTATCCCTGCAACAAGCCCTATTATCAACTTTGCCCACATGTCTACTCAAGCAACACCATCATAGCACCTAACCAAATGAGCCATTTCATCAAGGCTCATTCAGCTGCTCATCTACCAACGTGATATATGTCACATGGCAACAAAGCCCCCCTGCTACATACATTGGCCAAACTAGATTGTCTCTGCACAAAAGAATAAATGGACACAAGAATGGGAACGTTCAAATCCCAGTAGGGGAACATTTCCATCTACCTAGACATTCTGTTAAAAAACATGCTAGTTACAGTACTTCAGCAGAAATAATTTGAAGACAAATTAGAACGTGAAAGTGCAGAATTGGAATGCATATGCAAACTAGATGATACTTCCACACTTGGTTTGAATAGAACTCTTGAATGGCTATGTCATTACAACAGGTGATTTCCCCTCTATCACCCTTCTCAGCTCTCAATTACAGCTCTGGCTTTCCTTCTTACACACTGCCTGATTCAAAACAAAGCTTGTTTACTCTGCAGGAATAGGCTAACAGTGTATCCCTCTGGATGTTTTAATTTACCTTGTGACCCACCCTTCTCTGTATGTATATATTTGCAGTTAACATGTCACATTTTTCAGTTCATGCATCTGACGAAGTGGGATCACACCCCAAAAGTTTATACGATAAATAAATGTATTAGTCTTTAAAAGTGCCACAGAACTCCTTCTTTGTTTTGGTTACACTGGCGTTTCTGTTCTGTGGACAGATAGAGGACTTCAGTCTAAGTTTGTTAGTTCACCAACCCTAAAGTCACTGTTGAGAGTGTCTCTCTTTAAACGCAATCCCTGATAAGAGATGGATCCCCAGTCTCCCATAAAAAGACAAAGAAAAGCAATGTTTGTTACTGCATCTTCTCAGCAGTAGTCTAAAGTGGCGTTCATCCTCTGAGGCCTTGTACACACGATCACTTTATCGCGCATTAACAATCATTACCGCGCGATACCAACAACAGCGTATACACGTGCAATAGGGCTGTTGCGCTTTAACTGCCTTGTTGTAGCGCAATACAAAAACCACCTCGACGAGGGTGGTAACAGTTAACGCGGAACAGCTGTTGCGCCTTTCCACTCGTGTGTACGCTTACCGCACAATGATTGGCCTCTGGAACTGTCCCAGCATTCCAAAGTCGTCCTCTCTGGTCTTCCCCCACCCGCTCTGTGGCCGTGACGAAACAGTCCCTGCCCTGATCAGATTCCCGGGATTTTCGAATTTCTCCTCTGTTTCACTTCCTGTTCTCTTCCTCGTGCAGTGGAGTGCAGCTCCGATCATCAGGAGCAATGGCGGCCCGTCGTGGAAGACGCGCACCCCTTTGGAGCACGGCAGAGGTGCTGGACCTGATCAGCATCTGGGGAGAGTCCACTGTGCAGGCGCAGCTACGTGGCAGCAGGCGAAATTATGATACATTTGGCATAATTTATCGGGCCATGTCAGAGAGAGGTTATGATAGAGACACTGTGCAGTGCAGATCAAAGGTGAAGGAGCTAAGAATAACCTATCACGGAGCGAAGGAGGCAAACCACCATTCGGGATCAGCGCCTGCTACATGCAGGTACTATAAGGAGATAGAAGCCATCCTCAGTGGGGACCCCACAACCACTGCAAAGAGTCCCGTGGACACATCGGCCCCCCCTCATTCAGTGAATGCCAGACCCAAGCAGAATGAGGACGTGATCGATGAGGAGGAGGAGATGGAGGATGACCTGGAGGAAAGCGCAACAGCATGTAGCCAGGAGTTCTTCTGCACACTCGCTGAGACGTCCACCCAAGACATGAATTGCAGCATGTCCTCTGAGGCGGCAGAGGGGGGTTCCGGTAAGTTTCTCTTACATGCAGCTATGGCTCCTGCTAAAATATCATTGTCCGGGGTGGGGGTGCTTGCTGTCTCAGTCCCCGCTGTTCACGCTCTTTACTCTGCATTCATAAGAAGTGCATCAACACAAGCAGTGATTGTCAAAAAATCATCTGTATTTAGGTCAGTAAAGGTTTCCTCAATGTACCTCCAGAGCCTACTACTCAGGTTAGATGGGAGAACGTTTGTGTCTATGCTCCCAAAGACGGATGCTCTGCCTTGCCAGCTGCAACGCACAGCCCTGGGAACCATGGCAGCACACAGTGCAGCAGCATACGGTCCTGGCTTGCAACCAGCGGCATGTAGGATATGTATTCTAGCTGGCAGGGGCACTCTGAGGAGAGAGATATTGGGTTCCATCTGTGTGCCCTGTGCAGAATGTTAGCCCCCAGTAAGCCTTCTATCAGGACGTACCTTGTCCGCTTCAGCGAAGCATAGGATGTTGACTGCCCTGCATCTTCCAGTGGAATGTGCTACTGGAAGGTTACATTGGTTATCTAGGCTCTGTGTTAACAACAGCTTTATTATTCTTCTTTTTTTTAGATTCAACCTTCACAAGGCCGGTGTCTACCCCAGCTGACCGCATGAGAAACATTCGGCGGCATGCTCAAAGAAACAGGGAGGATATGTTTCAGGACCTGCTGAAAACAGCACAGGAATCCGCGAGGGAGAATCAAGCCTGGAGAGAGGAAATCCAACAGAGGATGCAGAAACACAGGGACGAACTGATAAGCATGATGGAGCAAACAGAACTGCTCAAGAGCATGATTGCTTTGCAGACCCAGGCAATTACTGTACGGGCTCCGCTCCATACAGTTCAGCCGTGTCTGCCTCCCACACCCCGTAGTCCTTCAAAGAATTTCTTTGAAGGCCATCCGTCCCCCTGGTACACTGCAACATCCAGTCCCCCCCAGAGCTACTTTTTAGAGACTCGCAGCTACACCCACCTGTAACCCTCTCCCCCCTTTTAGGTTTTAATAAAAACAGTGACAAATAATTTGAAGAGTGGCTTTATTTGTACACATTGAAAATCTCATAAAGTGCACCTGATGCGTCCTGGAAGTTAACTAGGGGAGGGCATCATTGAAATGGTCCCTGAGTGCCTCCCTTATGCGAGCAGCTTCTCCTTGGGCCCCCCTAATACTCCTAGTGGCTGGCTGTTCGTATGCTTCCTCGAGGCGCTGTGCCTCCATAGCCCACCCCGGGGAAAACTTTTCTCCCCTACTTTCACAAATGTTATGAAGGACACAGCACGACGCAATCACAGCAGGGATGTTGTCCTCCGCCAAGTCCAGCCTCCCATACAAACATCGCCAGCACCCTTTTAAACGGCCGAAGGCACACTCCACAGTCATTCTGCAGCAGCTCAATCTGTAATTGAACCTCTCCTTGCTGCGATCTAGGTTCCCGGTGTACGGCTTCATGAGCCATGGCATCACTGGGTATGCTGGGTCTCCGAGGATGACTATGGGCATCTCCACATCCCCCACTGTAATTTTTTGATCAGGGAAGAAGGTACCCCCTTGCACCTTCCGGTACAGACCAGTGTTCCTGAAAATGCGGGCATCATGCACCTTTCCCGACCACCCAGCATTGATGTCCGTAAAACGCCCCTTGTGATCCACGAGTGCTTGCAGCACCATGGAGAAGTAGCCCTTCCTGTTGATGTACTCGGTTGCGAGATGGTCTGGAGCCAAAATAGGGATGTGTGTGCCGTCTATGGCTCCCCCGCAGTTAGGGAATCCCATGGCAGCAAAGCCGTCCACAATCTCATGAACATTGCCCAACGTCACCGTCCTCTGTAGCAGAATGCGACTGATGGCCCGGCAGACTTGTGAGAGGGCTAACCCGATGGTGGACCTCCTGACTCCAAACGGGTTTGCAACCAACCGGTAGCAGTCAGGAGTCACCATCTTCCAGACAGCAATCGCAACACGCTTCTCCACGGTTAGGGCTGACCTCATGTTGGTGTCTTTACGTCGCAGGGCAGGGGCCAACTCTGAACACAGTTCCAGAAAGGTTGCTTTCCGCATTTGAAAGTTCAGTACCCACTGCTTGTCATCCCACAGCTGCATAACATTGCAATCCCACCACTCGGTGCTCGTCTCTCGCAACCAGAAACGGTGTTGCACCGTGTGCAGATGATCGGTGAAGGAGCTGAGCAATGCGGTGCTGTTGCTCTGCATGGCATCGATCAGCCCCTGCTCCTCAATGTCCTCGTCTGACTCAGAGCTCATTGAGTACTGAGCAACCAGCCGAGATGTATTTAGAATGCTGAAGGCGACAATGGAGATCAGAGCAGGATCCATGCTGTCGCTGTTCTGATTGCTCGCAAGTAGTGCGTCACTGCACTGTTGAAAATAGGCACGAGTTGCTATTGGCAATGAGGAAGACACAAGGGGAACACAGTGCACCACGGGAAACTGAGATTTTACCCATGGCGCTTTGCGTTCCTTTCCATCATCCCATGATTCCAAGCGCAGATTGAGGGAAAATTGAACTGTGGGATAGGTGCCCAGAATTCATTGCGCTACACCGCGATATTGCAAAGAATTCTGTTGCGTTCCAAGGAGCGACGTGTGTACGCGCTATCCCGCAATAAAGGTCACGTGTTTTTTATAGCGCGATTGCCATGTTGCGCTTTAATCTGATCGTGTGTACATAGCCTGAGTCTGTCTCAGGTTCTGAATTGAGGACGAGAGGCAACAAAGCCATTTAATTTTCCTAGTGATTGTTAAAGTAAGAATGAAAAGGAAAGATGAGCTGCATGTATGCCGTGCAGACAGACTTTCCAAACAGCCATGTTTTCAATGAAACGCACATTGTAAACGCATTGTGAACAGCAAGTACATGAAATAAGAGGGAACATTTTCACAGAGATCAGATCTCTTGGGAAAAGCATGTGGACATTATTCACAAAAATAACGGATGCGTGAGCTTTAATTCACATGTGTAATTACCATGACTGTGCTGCAAATTACATGAGTGTGCACAGATTTTCACATGCACAATCTAAAAAAAAATCTAAGTCTGAACTTTTAATAACACTAACTTCACAGCTCAGAGCACTTGCTAATTGTTTAAAATTGATTCTTTGAACAATACTAAATTCCAGTGTAACAGTGGATTGTTAATATCTCCCTGTTTATATCCTTTACCTTTATAACTCAGACATAGCTGTGCCCCCAACTGCTTACACAGTGGTAAGCCTTCCTACAGCTATCATATTAAAGTCTACAAATAAATGGCTGTAAGAAAAGAGACACCAGGTAAGTGTCTGCCACAGAGTGGAATAAATGATAAATTATTGAAAAAGAGCACAGGGAAAAGAAAGCC
Source organism: Pelusios castaneus (assembly GCA_007922175.1). Taxonomy (NCBI): domain Eukaryota; kingdom Metazoa; phylum Chordata; order Testudines; family Pelomedusidae; genus Pelusios; species Pelusios castaneus. Next base: position 3,005,066 of record ML685785.1, on the reverse strand, counting down.
AAAAGCCATAATACAGATGGGTGAACTCAGGAACTAGTGTTCAATACCAAGACCCTAGAATGTTTTTCAACTGTTAGGGTCAGTGGAAGTGGGAAGGGTGGTAAAAGAGGGGATTCCTCATTTCTACAGAAGCTGAAAACTGTTACCCACAAATATTTCAAAGATCAGTTCTTGAAAAATATTTTTGGACAAAGCCCAAACTTATAGCAGGGATAGTGCCTACAGGATCTTGTCACTTTAAACCTGGGACAGGAAATTAACTAAGGGGATTAGACAATAGGTACTTCTGTTATTACAGTAGTGAAATTTGGGAAAACTCAGAACTTGTCTATCTCGGGTTCTTCCCCACTGTTGTAGCAAAACTCATGCAGCTACACCCAGAAACAATTCTGGATGTAAATGCCCTACCCCATTGTAAAAAGTTATTTGCATGAGAACAGCTCATCCTAGCTTTTTATCTGACAATCTAGCTTGCTTCTCACTTGCTTCCTTTTGAAAGATTCCCAACCGTTAGATCCATGCAGACATCTGCAAACAAAAAAGCAAATCAGCTTTTTTGCCTGGAGATAGCAGGTAAGTGCTGGCTGTTCTCCACATGCTAACACAGCCATAACCAGGCTGTTCTACTCAAACAAAAGAAAGTCATTCTCTCTCATTCATGCTGCGGGTCACTTCTGCTAACAAAAGCAAGTGTAATTCTGAAGAGACTCTACGAGGCCTTTTCCTGAATGGAGCTGGTGGAAAAAGAAGCAATCTCCTGAAGCTAGCACCCCCAAAAAACATATACTCGAGCAGAGAATTGTGGCACCCTCACCTTTTGCTTAGATAATGCCCTTGCTATATGGAATTATTACTATTAACAACAAGGCTACATATTCATTTTGCCTCCTGAGTAGGTCACTAAATAGAACAAGAGAGCTATAAATAAAAGGGAAAACTTAGAGTCCCTATTCACTTGTTTTTCAGGCAAAACTCCCATTTGAACTCCATAATGGGAATTTTCTTTGGGTTTAGAACCTTCCCATTTAAACTTTAAATTACAGCACAATGAATGTGACAGCCTCCTCCCGAAAAGAAAAGAAAAGACCAGATGTGACAGGTTGCTCCCCAAATCTGGTCCTCTGTGCTGTGACCCCCAACCCCACTCCTGAACCCTGATTTACCCCACTTTGACAGGTGATTACTCACTCCTGAGCAGAGGCGTCGTTGTCATCGGGCTGGCAGGGCGCCGGCCCCGGGTAGAAAAGCCTGAGCCCCGGATCTATTCCGGGGCCCAGGAACCCAGAGGACTCCGGCGGAATGCATGTTCCGCTCTGCCCTACCCTGCCCTGCAGGCAGGCTGCTGCTCAGCTGGGAGCAGTGGCCGCCAGCCGGGCTGGGGAGTTTTCAAATCTCCCGCCCTGAGCATGCTCCGAAAGAGCGGCCTCCTGGCCAGCCCAACGGCGGATGCCCCTGCAGCTCTCTGGCCACGTAAGCTCGGGGACCGGGCAGGTGAGTGCTGGGGAGCTGGGACCAGGAAGGCTGGGCGGTCTGGGGAGCTGATGGGGGACGGGCAAGCCGGGAAGCTGATGGGAAACTGGGGGGTTGGGGAACAGGGGCCAGGGAGCCGATGGGAAACTGGGGGCCGGGGAACAGGGACCGGGCGGGCTGGGAAGCTAATGGGGAACTGGGGGGTCGGGGAACGGGAGCCGGTGGTGACCGGAAGGGTGGAGGCATTGCCGCCAGGGGCAGGGAGCTGCCGGGCAGCAGAGATCGGGGGTCCTGGAGAGTGCCCGGGCCAGAGAGGACTCAGGTTTGGGGCTTCTAAAGGGGACTGGAGGTGTGGGGTGGGTTCCCCTGGGGGCCCCGGCCAGCTCACTGCCTGGAAGATGGGAGCCAGGCTATGGCTGCTCGCCTCCCCTCCAAGCTTGGGGACGCAAGCAGCCCTTACTTTCTCTTCTTTCTTTCCTTTTCTTCTCCTTCCTTTTTTTCCTTCCTTTTTAAAAAAACCCAACCTTTAAAAATTAATTTTAATTAAAAGCCTTTCTAAAAGGTTTTTAAAAAAACTTCCTAAAATTAAATTTCAATTAAAAGTAATTCAAATTCAATTAATTAAAATAAACCCAATCAATTGTGATTAATCATTTTAATTAAATTAATTAATTTTAAACTTTTAATTAAATAAACTGGTGGCCCTTCACGGTTTTAAAATCTGTATTTTGGTCCCTCAACCAAAAAGGTTGGGAACTACTGATTTATAATGCAAAATTTTAAGTGTGTTCATTTGCTTATTCTTTCTTTCTTTCTAATGATACTGCTATATTGGGGGGAAAAAAAGAGTCCTGTGGATTCTAGGGGTGTGGCCTAGCTGGGGGTGGGGCTAACAGAGGGTGGGCTGGGGGCCAGAGCCCTGGGTCTTTTTGCTATCCAGCAACGCCCCTGCTCCTGAGTCAGTCCACACCAGGCTCCTGTATGAAATTTTTCCCAGGCAGTGGGTGTGTGCCCACTAGGCACCTATGGGGCAGTCCCCAAGAAAGCACCCTCAGTCTCCAGAAATCACACTGGGAACCCCCATCCTACAGAGACTGGAACCCAGCCCCAGTCTCCAAAGACACACGTTCATTCACTTAACACTGAAAAGGATCACGCCTAGCCCCCCTGATTCACACTTTCTAAAGTTCACACAGCTTTAGATAAAACAAACACTAGTTTATTGATTGGGATATGTTTTAAGTGAGTATATAGCCAATCAATGCACAATCATTTAATAAAGCAGTCAAAAGTAACCACAACTAAATAAAAGATACAACACACATATTACCCTATAACACTATTAGAAATATGCTCCTCTCACAATTAAGTCCAGCTGAGATGGTTTGCACCTGTCTCGCCTATTTTAGGTAGGGCACAGTTCTTGTAGATGTTTCAAGATGGAGTGTCTCTGGCCAAAAGTTGCAAGCCGTTCGAAGTGTCTCTCTTTGTTTCCAAAAGCCCACTCAGCCCCCCTTCTTCCTGGGCTGTGGTGATTTCCTTACATCTACCTGAGTCAGGGAGGGCAATTTACATCGCCTTTGTCATGTAACTCTCCAGCCTCTGTGCTGTTCATGTGCTGCTGGAAGAGAGTTCTGTTTGATCCCCTCCCCCTTGAGCCATATAATCTGCTTCACATGGGCACACATACATGATGCTGCAGGAAACATGATACCACAGTACTCATGTAGAATATGTTGTGAGCATTCATAAAGGAACCTTGCATGGCATAAGTGGCATCAAATCGTACAATCACAGTGCAAAAGTGAACAGAAAAATCATATAGATCATAGCCCAGGGATGCACAGATGTGCATCCTGTGACACCAAAGGACCTGAGAACACTCAGATTTGTGTGAAACCACACTCGCATACCAGATTTTCGAGGAGCCCCTTTCTGATGTGCCTGAGTGTTGAGATATTTCCATTATGTTCAGAATTTTGCATTGGTGGCAGACTGACCGCCCTGCAGACGGACGCTCCATGTTTAGCAACCGAACAGCGACAGCATAGGAAGCTGCAGTGCAAGTTTCCTACCCGTTGCCTCTCACCCCATAGGCACAGGAGTTAGTTCTGTCTCACGGACAGAGCTGGTCAAAATTCATTAGCTAATCTTGTTGTCCTCATGAAAATGGCTTTTTGACCAAACCAGATTTCCTCAGGAAAATTTCCGTTTTGCTGAAGATTTTCATCAAAAAACTGAAATCCAAATTATTCAGTTTTCGAACACCCAAAAATCTTCATTCCACCCCACCCCCGCAATCACACACACACAATATCTCTCAAAAAGTCCACAAAGAAGTGTAGAAAGAAACAAAATATTCAAAGTTTTTCGCTAGAAAAGCAATACGTTTTTCAACAGCTCTACTCAAAGGCTATTTGATCCTTGGCCTCACCAAGGACCGTTAACAAGAGTGCCCCTTAAGACTTATCCAGGCTAGAAAAGTTGTACCAGTACTGATTATTGCATAAGTGTCAATTTTTTTAAAATGTAGACCCAACCTTACTGACAAGTTGGTGATGGACACGTCCACTGGGAACAGAACTGAAATCCACTAACTCCTTTTAAATAGATTACCAAAACCACCATGAAATGCTCATGGATTTTGCTCCCGGCCTCTCTTTCAGATTTCATTATCAGTCCCCCAACACCTCTCCTTAGCAGTCATTGCAGGGGACAGTAGGAGGCCTTTACCTATCACTGCTTTGTGCTCCTCAGTAAAGGTGCCAAAAATCTGGGCTTTATATAGCAACACATTTGGTTGCCTACAAAAATAAACCCCCAAGTATGTGTTAATACCAGCTCCTTTTCCTTCAAAGTAAGATCATGCGCAAAAGCTATTATAACATGAGGGTTTTATGGTTGTTTTAACAAACAATTATGGGATATTCTTTAATATTCATAGGCCTGATTCTTGTGTCCACTATGGCGCTTACCTCTGCTCCAGCACAGAAAAGGGCCTTAGTGAAAAGGAGAACTGGGACCTAATATCTGTAAAGAAATAAGCTCACTCAGATACATCACACACCCAGAGAGGCTGAACTGGCATGGAGTCCAGCCCATGCAAGGCCAGAAGCATTCCTAAGATATCCAGTCTGCCCATGGGTACTCAGACCCATGGCAATTTCTTCTGTGTTTTGAAGCCCGCAGTGCATCTGGCATGCGGCACCCCTGAGTTCACTTAGAACTTGGTGGGAAAAGAGCTCCTGATGACCCTGCTGGTGGGAAGTAGCTAGCTCGCAGAGCCCATCCAGTTTCCAAGAGAACAGCACAAGGATGTGGCAATGCAGAGAAAGTGTTCAGCCCCTCTGAATAAGCAGAGCAGCATCCAAAGTGGGCCAGGGGTAAAATGCTTACTGGAGAGAAGAACACTGCCAAGTTGTAGAGAGACCCCCATCCCACAACAGAGGAGACCACCAGAAGAAATGCATGAAATTACCCCCCATCCCCCCGCCACACTGCTTAAAGGAAGATCCATTAATGTGAGCTGCACATCTGGGGAAGGAATGGTTTATACTACCTCTGTAAATATTTAAAAGTAGAAGGATGCAGGAAACAGAGTGACATCTACAGTTGCAGGGCTCAGCCATGTCCTTTGGAACAGTAATTATTTACATTGCAACATGTACGATGCCAAGAAAACATGTGCAATCTCTAGAAATCTCTAGGTGCCTGTGGTTTTAATCTTGACTGATACACTGAATATTTTTATAGTCCTCATTACAAGAGACAGCAGAAATGCTACTCTCCTCCTTGGATTGTTTCACAAGTATATCATATTAATTGTTCAAACTTTGTATTTAGATTTATAAATTTATTAAGGGTCACTCTAACCCCTGAGAAGCAACATTATTTGAATCTGAAATGTATTTACTGTTTCTGCTCATGATTGAGGGGTTTTTATGGTTCTAATATGGTTATGAAGTGTGTTTTGTATCCCCTTTTAGGGACTATTTCACATAGGGGGATAACAATTTACAATTACTAGCTGTGAACAGAATTACTCTGTTGGCTCAAGTGGTGGTACTCTGTGCCTGAGTGAAGATCCTAGGTTCAAACCCTATGTAATATGGGCTACCTTGTAACCAGGGATCACTCTACAGCAGGGGTTGGGATCCTTTCAGAAGTAGTGTGCCAAGTCTTCCTTCCTTCAATCAATCCAATTCAAGGTTTTGCATGCCAGTAATATATTTTTACGTTTATAAAGTCTTCCTCATATTGTACATAAACTAAATAAAGTTTTACGTGATAAGAAACTTCCTTCGGCCTCGTCTACACTACAAAAATTTGTCAACATAAGGTATGTGAGCGCTCAGCCACCACTGTGATTATGAAGATGGATGATGTCCATGCTGCTATCCTGGGGTCAATGGTGTGCATCCTCACCAGGACCACTTCCACCGACCTAAGGGGCATGGTGCAGGGAGCAGAGAGACGCACAGGCTCCCAGGCTTCCTGTTGGCTGCCCCCTATCCTGATCCCAGATGGGGGCAGGGACTTCCTCACTCCCAAGCCAGGAGCCAGCTACAGCCTCCTATTCCTGCCCGGTCACAACTCTGAGCCAGAGAGGGCTGCACCAACCTGCTTCCAGGCTCACAACTGGGAGGCAGCCTCCTACGCCACGACTCAGAATTGGCTACAGCACCTGAAGCTTGCCCGGTCCCACCTTGCACACACACCCTGAGTTGCAGCTGGGTAGCAGCTGCTCACGGCTTGATGGCATCCTGGGCTCTGGTGAGGTGGCAGCCGCCAGGTGCTCCAGCTATTAGTGAGGCAGCAACTGCACATGGCTTGCCAGCCTCCCTGGCTATCATTGGAGGTGCAGCCCCCCACAGCTTGTTGGCATCCCTAGCTGCCAGTGGGGCAGCAGTTACCCACAGCTTGCTGGAGCCCCAGCTGCCAGTGGGGTGGCAGCCACCTGCACCTGGGCTCAAAGTGGGTGGCAGCTACCTGTGGCTTGGTCATTCCCAGCTAACCACCAGGAGCAAGGCAGCAGCTGTCTGTGCCAGGTTCACAGACAGGAGCCAGGCAGCCTTCCCAGCTCTTGGTCGCAGTAGGCAGCAGCCTCCCACAGCCTGCCTGGCAGCTGGTAGCAGCTTGCTGGGTCTGATTGTCAATTTCACTGCTCACTTGAGTATGACAGCCCCTCCACAATTCTAAGGGGACGCAGTGTCAAACTATTTAAGTGAAATACATCTTTTCTCAATGTAACGTACCTTCTCAGGATACATAAGTGACAGTAATTTGTCTATTTCTTTTCATGTTGTTATTTTGACTAGCAGTGTGAGTGCCACTTAAAATTAACTCGCGTACCAGGTTTGACGTGCATGTTGACTCCTGCTCCACAGTATCCTGCCTTTGTTTCCCCTCCCCAGGGCCCTTACACTTTGAAGGTGGTTCAAACAGTCCCCCTAGGTGTCCCATTTAGTCAGATCTCTGGTACCTACTGATGTCATTCCTCCCAAGAGTGTCTAAAGACTTTGCTGCCACCTCCCAGACTTCCCTCCTTCAGTACAACTTCCTGTTTCTTTTATACAGGAACCAACTGATTCATGTCAGGTAGGGCTCATCCCCTAATGAGGGCAGGCTTAATCCCAGGATCTCCAGCCCCTGGGGCAAGCTGTCCTGCAGGTGAACCATGATGGGTGATGTTAGAATATGGCAACTACAATGCTTGAAGCTCAATAGGCAGGTTGAATATGCTCACTGTGTTAAGGAAATTACAGCTTGATGTTGAACTACAATAGCTCAGATGGATGACAAAATGAGAGCACTGAACGTCCATCCTTTGTTACAATTTGGAACGCTCCATTACAGGAGTCAGATTTTAAAACAGTCCTCTCTGTTACTGCACCTCCAGGTATAAGCACAAATGAGGCCTTTTTCATGTGTATGACTTGACTATGTCTGCAAAACCTACTTTTGACAGTTTAAATTGCCAGAATTGAGGGTACAAGTGCATTCTTTGTGTCCACAATTTTGTGGGCAAAATCAAAAGCCCAGCAACGGGACTGAAGACCAATCCTTTGATGCCTAGGAGGCTGAGAGGAATAAAGAAGTAGTGTTTGTGGGGTCATCCACTTGACTTAGTATCCTTGCTGACACTGAAGAACCATGGTGAGAATCATTTCTGCTCATTAAATGCATCTCTTCCTTCACAATGAAAGCAGCAACACATGTGGGCACAGCTACACTAGAGATTTTACAGCAGCAGTAAGCTCTCTGTGTAGCCACTCGAAGCTGACTGGAGAGAGCTCTCCCATTGGCTTAACAGCTCTAGCCCTGTAAATGGCAGTAGCTAGGTCAGCATGGTGCTGTCCAAATTAGTGCTTATGTCGGTGTAACTTATGTGCCTCAGGGAAGTTGTTTATTCACACCCCTGAACGACATACGTTACGCCCACATAAGCTGTAGTGTAGACATAACCACAGAGCAGCACCCTCCCACCTCAGAGTTATCAAGAGTTTCAAATCCTCTGGCCTATTGAAGATTACAGTCTTCAAAATGAAACACTTCCTCTACCCCAATAGTTAGTCTGGTCCGGAGCAGCACTCATGCCCATTTCCAAAAAAGATTTTGAAAATAATTCACAGCACCAGTGTGACATCTGATTACTTGGCATAGTATGTAGGTACGTCATTTACCACTGGTATGGGATAGTACATAGAAGATCATTCATTGGTTGAAATGTAATGGTCAAGGTGTGACTGTTATCCTCTAGGGGCCAATTGCTGCCAGCAAAGAAGAGGAGGGAGACCCTCCACTGCTAGCAGCACCTCGGAAAGAATTTCCTGAACCTAGCATAGATCTGTGATTTTGGAACTAAAACATCCTAGGTTTTATTCCCCATGCCACATGTGCATATGGAGCCAGCAGTCATTTGTTCGTGTGGTTGTGTTACAATATAATTAGGAGTGATATAGATTGGAAGGGCATACTGAGTGGGGTCCTGGAGGGACCAGTCCTGGGCCTGGTACTGTTCCATATCTTCGTCAATTATTTTGATAATGGCATAGAAAGTACATTTATAAAGTTTGCAGATGCTACCAAGCTGGGAGGAGTTACAAGTAATTTGGAGGATAGGATTAAAATTCAAAAGGTTCTGATCAAACTAGAGAAATGGTCTGAAGTAAACAGGATGAGATTCAATAAGGACAAATGCAAAATACTCCACTTAAGAAACAATCAGTTGCACACATACAAAATGGGAAATGACTGCCTAGGAAGGAGTACTGTGGAAAGGGATGTGGGGGTCATAGTGGATCATAAACTAAAGTGAGAGTCAACAGTGTAACACTATTGGAAAAAAGCAAACATCATTCTGGGAAGTTTTAGTAGTGTCATAAGCACAACTCAAGAAGTAATTCTTCCATGTTACTCCACCCTGATAAGGCCTCAGCTGAAGTACTATGACCAATTTTGGAAGTCACATTTCAGGAATGATGTGGAAAAATTGGAGAAAGTTCAGAGGAGAGCAACAAAAAAAAATGATTAAAGGTCTAGACAACATGACCTATGAGGAAAGATTGAAAAAAAAAATCAGGTTTGTTTAGTTTGGAGAAGAAAAGACTAAAAGGGTGAAGAGGAGGGCACATAACTGTTTTCGAGTTCATAAAAGGCTGTTACAAGGAGAAGGGTGAAAAATTGTTCTCATTAACCTGTGAAGGTAGGACAAGAAGATATGGGCTTAAAATTGCAGCAAGTTTTGGTTAGACATTAAGAAAAAAAAAAAAAGTTTAAGAGTAGTTAAGCACAGGAACAAATTGCCTAGGGAGGCTGTAGACTGTAGACTCCCCACACTGGCGATTTTTAAGAATAAGTTAGACAAACACCTGTCAGATATGGTCTAGTTAATATGTAGTCTTGCCTAAGTGCAGGGGACTGGACTAGATGACCTCTCAAGGTCTCTCCCAGTCCTACATGTCCATGATTCTATGATTGATTTGTTGGGTCAAATTCTCAGTGGTGTAAATCAGAGAAGTCCACTGTCTTCTCTTAGGTAGAGATAGGGTCATACCATCAGCTGATATATACTGTCCTCTTGTCTCTTCCTCTCCTCTAGTTTTCACTTCCCTCTATTGCAGTCTCTCTTTACAACCATTGGCAGTGAATATTGTAATAGTGCCATGAAGGTCTGCAGAAGTATGAGTGCCACCAACTGTACAATGGCATTTTAGCAACCAGCCAGGTGTCCAAGCCACTGATAATTATTGGGATGGACTACCAATTATTCTTGCTGCTTCTTAGCCATTTTCAGGCCTTTGCAGGAACTCAGCATAACCCAGACAGCGGGGGAGAGTGGGGGAATAGACAGTGAACACATGAAGTGAGCCTGATTGTGCATTCTCTCTCACAGAATATGCTAAGGTGAACGTATGTGAAGAACACAAAGTGTGGATATATTTTAGAATTCTCAGTATGGGGAACTTTAGCTATCAAACTAACAGCTTAACACTGCTTGCTTAACAATATATATATTTTAAAGTGACACGTCTCTAACTCCTGCTTTTGCCGAGTGATGGATTTCTTTGGTCAGCTATGTAACATTATTTTGATTGACATGTCTCTGTAACTTTTGATACAAGAGGGAGGTAGCAAGTCTGAGCCAGGTTCATGGCTTCATGTACACATTGAAAAGATCTCCAAACACAGGCAGAAGGAATGGCCATCTGGAAATCTGTGACTGATTCACCTGATGACTGCCTCAGACTTGTGGGGTAACTACCAAGTTTTGGGGTACTCTAACCACCCATTGAATCTGTATGTGCTTAAGCACACTAAGAAGTAGACACTTCCAGCAAATCCCACTGGAATTACCTTTACTGGAGATGAATAAAGTAAAGCTCTAAAGTTAAAAGCACTTGGTTTTGACTTGTCTGTGCCAGCCACACAGCAGGTGGCGGTACTGCATTTCCTTTAGTTTGTTTCCTGATAACTCTCATAGACTAAAAGTTACTGGGTGAAGAAACCTTCGGTAACACTGACCATCTACAGAACATACTCATTCTTCAGTACATGGTTATCTCCTAGGCCCTCTCCCCTGACAGCAAGAGGACTTCAGAGACATGAGTCTTTACACCAAACTGGTTGGCCTCCATCTGGCTACCCGCTGAAAATGGAAGCGGGGGAGAAGGTTAATCTTGAGAATATTCCACTGCTGCTGAGGGAAAAAAGAATTCTCTACACAACAGACACTTACACGGTTAGCAAACATTCTGGCTAAAACCAGTTAGCAGGGACTTCACAGAATTACAGAGATGGACTAGATGATGTAAGAGGCCATTTCCGATGACACGGGCCAGTGCTGATTTGTTCCATAAACATAAGGTATTTTTAGAGCTTTGTCCTGTCCAATTTCAAGTTACTCAAGGAATGGCATTCTCACTACTTCCTTGGGTGACAATCACAGAATCTAATCTATCTCAGAGGTTTGGGACCCCTTGCCTTATATTTAGGAAGAAATTTTAAAAAAATCATGCTACTGGTTCTCATGCATTCTTTGATCCACTCAACAATTCTCCTCACTACTTGAAATTCATATATTTCAGCTACTCGTGAATACCTGTTTCCTCCACAGTTATCCTGAGGTTGGCCAGACCACCTATTTTCATTTTTCCTTCATAAATTAGTCAAGTCAGCCCTTTAATCACTCATCTTGACCTTCTCTCATTTCCTTCTTATTGGTCATAACCCTACTAGTATTCAGGGGGCCAATGTCTCAGATCCTATTCCCAGTGGATGCGTCTACACTTACAAGTTAGGTCAATTTAAGGAGGCTTAAGTCGACCTAAACTACTCCACGTCCACACTGGGCTTTCCTTAAGTTGACTTAAGCATTTCATTAAGTAGACTTCAGGAAAAGTTAAGTCGACTTAACACCTCATTTTAGATTGACTTAAGCCAGTGTGGATGGGGATTAGTGCTTAAATCGACCTTATTAAATTGACTTTAAGGGTTAAGTCAACTTAATAAGGTCAAAAAGGGGCTATGTCTACACTAGAAAAGTTAAGTCAACTTTTGTTAAGTTGACTTAAAGTCAACCTTATTAACTCAACTTAATAAAGTCAACTTAACTTTTCTAGTGTAGACATAGCCAGTGATGTCCTCAACAAATATCCCATTGATTTTAGTAGTGCACAACTGGATCTTTGGAAAGGGAGTATCACATCCACGTTCCATGACAGTGATGCCACTATATGCACTGGCTTCCTACCCCCTCTCCCCCTCATATCTTTCTGAAGCTCAGGTCAAAGTTGCTATATGCTGTCATCCCCCACTCTGTCGTGTCATCATTGCTTCCTCCTCCTCCTCCATGTACTGTGTCTTTGGGATAATGATGATGATGATCTCCCAAACATCTGGAGTTACAATTTTCTGGACTTAATCTCATTTTATTGATATTTATTTTATTTATATTTAAGAGACTTTTGTCCCCACTACATGCCTGGCTTCTCGTGCTTGTGTTGCACAGCTGTCGTCTTGGCCAGCATGCCAGGGATTGAACCAGGGAACAACCTAACTCGAAACAGGAGTCTCTACAGCTTGAACTGAAGATTCAAACTCTTAAATTGAGAATTTGTAACACACTCACATCCTCCCAAAATGAAGATTCAGGTTAAATGAAACATTGTGTGAATGTGCGTCAAATTCACTGAATTGTTTCTTCAAAATAAAGCTCTCAAAAAATGTGGAAGAAGTCCAATCATTTCATTTTGACATTTTCAAAATGCAATGTTTCAACTTTTACTATTCAAATTTATTTTTTGTTCATTTTTAATTTTTTTAAAGGGAAAAGAACCCTTAAAAATTAAGCAATTCATTTCAGGTCAAAGAAAACATCTCATTGCTCATAAAATGGACTTTTTTTTTTTTTTTTTTTTACTGTTTCAGTTGACAAAAAGTAAATAAACTAAAAGTTGATTTAGGACAATCCAAAATTATTATTCTTTTATTTTGTTTGGTGGCCAAAGTGAAAAATAAAAAGTCATTATACTTATGCCTAAACAAATTTATTAGTCTCAATCCCTGGGAAAATCATGGAGCAGGTCCTCAAGGAATCCATCCTGAAACACTTGGAGGAAAATAGAGTGATCAGGAACAGTCAACATGGATTCACCAAGGGCAAATCGTGCCTGACCAACCTGATTGCTTTCTATGATGAGATGACTGGATTTGTGGATGCAGGAAGAGCCGTTGACGTGGTATACCTCAACTTTAACAAAGCTTTTGATACGGTTTCCCACAGCATTCTCATCGGCAAGTTAAGGAATTATGGGTTGGACGAGTGGACCGTAAGGTGGATAGAAAACTGGTTAGATCACCGGGCTCAGTGGGTAGGAATCAATGGCTTGATGTCTAGTTGGCAACCGGTAACGAGTGGAGTGCCCCAGGGGTCGGTCCTGGAGCCAGTTCTATTCAACATCTTCATTAATTATCTCGATGATGGGATAGATTGTGTGCTTAGTAAGTTTGCGGATGACACCAAGCTGGGGGAAATGGTAGGTACGCTGGAGGGCAGGGACAGGATCCAGGGAGACTTAGACAAATTGGAAAATTGGGCCAAAAGAAACCTCATGAGGTTCAACAAGGACAAGTGCAAAGTCCTGCACTTAGGACAGAAAAATCCCATGCACTGCTACAGGCTGGGGACCGATCGGCTAAGTAGCAGCGCTGTAGAAAAGGACCTGGGGGTTATGGTGGACAGGAAGCTGAATATGAGCCAACAGTGTGCCCTTGTTGCAAAAAAGGCCACTGGCATATTAGGCTGCATCAGTAGGAGTATTGCCAGCAGATCGAGGGATGTGATAATTCCCCTCTAATCGGCACTGGTGAGGCTGCATCTGGAATACTGTGTCCAGTTTTGGGCTCCCCACTACAGAAAGGATGTGGGGAAATTAGAAAGAGTCCAGCGGAAGGCAACAAAAATGATTAGGGGGCTGGGGCACACGACTTACGAGGAGAGACTGAAGGAACTAGGCTTATTTAGTCTACAGAAGAGAAGACTGAGGGGAGATTTGATAGCAACCTTCGACTACTTAAAGGGGTGCTCCAAAGAGGAGGGAGCTAAGCTGTTCTCAGTGGTAACAGAGGACAGAACAAGGAGCAATTGTTTCCAGTTATAACTGGGGAGGAGGTCCAGGTTGGATATTAGGAAAAACTTTCTCACTAGGAGGGTGGTGAAGCATTGGAATGGGTTGCCTAGGGAGGTGGTGGAATCTCCATCTTTGGAGATATTTAAGGTTCGGTTAGCCAAAACACTGGCTAGGATGATTTAGTGAGAGTGGTCCTGCTTTTAGCAGGGGGTTGGACTAGATGACCTCATGAGGTCCCTTCCAGCCCTATGATTCTATGATAAGTTCAGCTGTTACACTGATTACAGTAAGCGGATGCATTGCTCAGGCCTTTGACTCACCCCACCCCCTACACATTGTTGGGGGGGGGGGGCAGGAGGGAAGGGTCACATCTCTCCTGGGATTCAAAGAGCAATACACCATTCTATTCTCTTTGGCTATGTTATAGATAGGCCAGGATTTGTTCTTCACTAGAGCCTCACCAGACAGGACCACTTTCTTCTTTCTTTTGGCATTTGCCTTTAGACTTGTAGGTCTGGGCTACTGTCCGTCTTTGGTTTTTTTCTCAGTCAGCTGGCCCTCTGCCTTGTCAAGGGCAAACAATCTACACCGTTGTTGGCAATCAGGGTAAATAACTTCATAAATGTTTTTCTTTCTGCTTTTCCCTTTGTAACCTTACTACTACTTTCTTCTCCCTCCAGCTGATCCATGACCTCAATCTACAATGGTTCATCACTCACAAGGGAAGCATTATAGACCAGATTTTCAAAGGTATTTAGAAACCTAAACATACAGAGAGAGACAGAGTGGAATTTTCAAAAGTGCCTAACCTGCTTAGGTACATAACTGCCATTGAAATAAATTTCTCACAGAGTGTCTACATCCATCTATAGGTGCACAGTACCTTTGAGAATCTGGATCTGTCAGATCTGATTTCCCTCAGATACCTCAACCTACCAGTGAAGTGCTACTGGGGTTGTGAGGTTTAATTTAAATGTTTGTAAAGCACATTGAGATCCTCTGGTGCAAGGTGTTGTATTTCTAAGGCGCCTAACAATGTCCATGATTAAAAATGGTGTTATTTATCTCCTATATAGAGGGAAATTATTATATTAAAGAACACAACTCCCTCTCTTTCTCCTCCGTCCTCTGCCAAAATTCCTTCTTGTGCTGAGACCATACAATGAGAAGGGAATAAAGACTACTCTTAGGGACAATAAAGCAATGCCAAGTTACACTAGTGGAAGATCAGGCCCTAAGTCTTGACAGGCAATGCTTGTTTTGCCAAAATCTGGTGGAGTCAGAAAGCTGATCCACAGCAGGCACAGACAAGACTTTCACATGGTACAGGCAGATGGTAGCCAGGCATCCCGAGGAGTGTCGCATGTGCCAGACATGCTCTCAGCAACAACCCCTGCGTACCTACAGCTGAACCATTTTGGACTTGCTTTTGAAAGTGCCTCCTGGAGGTTCAGCGGTGGGATTTCCTTACACTGGGTGTCTGAAACAATGTTCACATTAAAGCTGTGCACTGTATTCAAACCATAAAGGGGAGAAGAGAGGGCAGACTTGGTGCTGCCATTGAATTACACAAGCCACTCTTACTAAAGTGAATGAGAGGAGATCAGAAACGCTCTCAGCTTCACTGAGGAGAAAAGAGGTCCCAAATGCCTAAAGCACTGAAGCAATTTCCTCCATCCATGTCTGTGAGGGAAGATTAAAACAGAGGTGTACTCCACTTGCTGTGAAATTCACACCCTCAATTAAGGTCAGAAGGCCCAGAGGGGTGCAGAATCCCCCTCTTATGGGCAATACAGCAGAGAACGGACTTGAGCAGTAGCTATGGCAGGAGTTCACAAGCTCTTTTCATGCCAAGACGGCATTCAGCCATCTGCAGGCAAATGATTAGTTGGTCAGGAAAGCACCCAGTGCAGAGTTAGCACCCCAGAGTGGGGAAACACTTTAGACCCTGCCCTAGGAGACCAAAACGAGATTGGGAGTTGAGCCCCCCACCCTGAAATCCAGGGCCCTGCCTTGTCAGGGCAACAGGGGCCCTGTCACACAGGAGAGTGGGAGGGGAGCCCTTAAAGTCAGGCAGGTCTCGAGATAAAGGGATGAGAGTGAAGACTCAGATCCTTTTGCTAAACAATTCCACCAGGGTAGCGTATGAGTCAGGGTAATTCTACGCAATAATGGGTCCATTCCCCCACTTAGAGTGAAGCACTTACGATGAAAATTCTTTGCTACCCTACTTCAAAAAAAAAAACCAAACAAATGACATTTAGAGTACAAGTTCACAGAATACAAAAAGCCTGGACCCCTTCGCAATTTGCAACGCTTATTAAGTTCAGTTGTTTGTCAGATTTGTCCTGAATTTTCAGGCCCCCCCAGTCATTGGGGCCCTATGCTTCTGCACGATTTTTGCCTGGTAAATCTGCCACTGGTGAGCAGGGTCATCTGGAACGCTTTGAGGGTATTGTTAAAGGGCCAAGGCAGTTGGCAGAGGGTTGAACTGCTTGTTGGAGTAGCAGGCCCGGTAACACACAAAGGCTAGTGCGAGGTTTATGCAATTAGGAAGATAAAGCTGAGTTAAGGAGTATCACGGAGGCTGAGTGGCAGAAGGAAGAGGCAGCCTGAGAGTCAGAGATGTATGTTGCACAAGGGCTAGGAAGCATGGAGCGTGTCACAGATACATGGCAGGTAATCTTGCAGTTTACTAGGAAGCAACTGAGATACGTCTGCTGCAGGGAAATGTACTCACCCCTTGCTATCTCAGTGCAACTTCCCAAAGATGAGCCAGCTCCTAACATTCTGAAGGTTAAGCCCTGGGGTGAGTGGCTCCCTGTTAAAAAGCAAACCCCAAGACTGCCAGAAGGGATGAGTTTTATTTTTGGCTGGAATGCAAGGAGGGTCACAGCTCAGGCTGCATTCACCCACAGAGCCAGATTTTCATGCAGTATGCCGTGCGCTCAGTGGCACAGCAAGGGCAACATCTGTCAGGTTGGGTTTGGATAGATGGGTTATTTAAGGTAGAAAAAGGAGGACACAACAAGCAGTCGCAAACCTGAAACTATCCTTTACGTTTAGCAGAAGGAAAAAAGATGCCTGAAGAGTCCGAGCAGGCAATGGAATAATCAACAAGAGGACAAGAAGACTCATCTACCAGTTTCTAATGTGCCCATTGTCGTCCGAAGCTACCGGTGTGGTGCTCGGCTCTCTCCAATGTCGGTATCACTCGGCTGTGTGCGTGTGTTCCCTCTAAGTGCTGCCCCAGCTTCTGCAGATAGCTGACACAGCAGACCCAAAGAGAACCCCCAATGACCACAGAGTCTAGCAAGGTACCTCGACCAGGTTTATTGTCACGATGGATACAGTAGCAGTTCCCCTGGAGTGCTTTAAGACTCATCCAAGGGCACACTATGGATACTGACCCTAAGACAATGGACTCGGCTCAGTCAGTGGCGGGACTTTCCACTGCCCCCTAGGCCGGACCCCGAACACACCCCAGAAGTACATTTTTATACACCTAAACAAACAACTTTCACAATATTTCTGACGTATTAAGGAATGTAGTTAGGTGCCGCCTATCACCTGGTTCATGTTGGTTCTAACTATCCATCATGTTTCTCCCTTGTTACTGGGATGGGTCAGCCTGTTCTTCCTTATCTATGGAAGGTTCCTGTGTGTCTTGGTACCTTGTATATAATATGCTTAGTTATGTTTATGCAACATTCATCCCCTTCTTGCCAACTTTTAATGACGTATCTCGGTTTAGCAATGTCTTGACATTACTTTGGTTTAGGTTAAAGGCTTTATACTGGGCCTGTACCTACTACACCCATCACCATAGCACTCAAGTGCCAACTGCAAGCATTAGTAGAAGCATCTGTGTGGTCTGACTGGGGCTATATTCTCTGTCCCTGTCTGTCATAACCTGAGTTTCTGAAGAATCATTCTTGCATGAAGGTTACCAGAGTAAAAATAATGAAATATCAACAGACCACTGGCGATTTCCCTTTCGGGCACAATCTCACCAGTTTCCTTCACTGAGAGAGAACCACTGAGAGCCACATCTTGCGCTGTGCTCTAAATGTAGCTGGACTAGATTTCAAGGGGTCCCCACCAAGAACATGCATTTCCCAGCAGCATAGTGCTTCACTCTGGGCTCTGACAGCTGTAACATCCCTGTCAATTGCGGTGTCATCAGCAAGTACGGAGACAGATGAGGTCCGGAGGTAGCTTGATCTCAACCCAACTGCTGCCATGTACGATGATGACTGGGAGTCAAATTCTCTGCCAGCATAAATGGGTGCACCTCTATTTAAACTAGTGGTATTACCCACATTCACACTAGCAGGAAATCTGGCCCCAAGTTAATTGTATGAGGGGTTGGAATAAGGTGCAGAGGACCAACATGAAACTCACTTCAGGTATCTACTTTAAGATATTGGCCATTGTGTGTTGTACCAGTTGATGCTTCTCTGCAGCCTTCATTGTCAGTCCAGGTAGAGTGGTTTGTAGCAGTCTACCCTATAGGAGTATGTCTACACTGCGATTAAACCACCACAGCTGCCCCACGTCGGCTGACTCAGGCTCATGGAGCTTGGGCTGTGGGTCTGTAAAATTGCAGTGTAGACACTGGGGCTCAAGCTGGAACCTGAAGTTCTGCATCCTCATGAAAGGGGATGGTCCAAGAACTCAGGCTCCTCCCTACGCCTGAGTGTCTGCACTGCCATTTTACAGCCCTGCAGCCAAGTCAGTTGACACAGGCCAGCCAGCAGGAGTGTTTGCAGTGTGGACCTAGCCAAAGTGACCAAGCACATTGCGTTTCAGTGGACAATAGGGCTATGCCAGATTAACCCATATGAAGCACTAAAGAGAGCAATCCTGTGCTGTGGGAATGACTAGATATGAGCAAGGCTCCTGCTAAGCCACATGTGAGGTAAATCAGACCAGGATTTCAGACAGACAGTGGAATTAAAATGGATTTCCCCCCCCACTTTTTGGAAAATCCAAGTCTTTTTGGCATGTCATATCACAGTGACACTTGGCCTAGAAACTCCATGTTTGTTTTATTCACCTGCCCTCCACAAAGATCAATCCCTGTGTGTGTGTTGGGGAAGATTTTTTATTTAAAATGTTGAAGTTATTTGCTGCAGATCTTTGAATCCCTTAATAATCCAGGAGCTGCAGACTCAGAGCTGCACTCTTAGTAATCAGTTTGCACCCTTGAGCTAGCGGCCTTGCTCAGAACCAACTTAGCAGTTGTGAGAATGACAACTTTAAAGCCCATCTACCACAGGAAATTGATCTGCTGCTGGCAGCTTCCCGCCATTAGCTCAGTGTCTAAGCTTAAATGGAGCCTTAACAAACCCACCCATATTCAAGGACTCCAATGGAGCGATGAATCCTGCATGGTTTTCTAGAGCAACTATCACCCCATTCATATTTAACAAAGATTGAGACAAATATTTTCCATCATTTTAAACCAGTAGTACATATCTTTAAGATATAGTGAGAGTTTCAAGGGAAGAGAGGAAAATTCCTAAATTAAAATAAAAATTGAAAAAACAAGTTTTTCGAGTTATGAAGTTCCCTTTAAATGAAAACAAACTTAATTCTCTCTTCCTGTCCTCACTCACCCAGCTTCCATAATAAATGTTTACCTCCACACTGTGTACTGTCTACAATGGCACTCTGACCCTCCTACTCCACAACAGCACATTCCTTTTCTGAACATACAGCAATGTTCACATTCATAGACGTCCACCTTCCACACCACAGATTATCCTCCAGTTCACCCTCCATTGGTACAACAGTAACATCTCACCTCTTCAGCTTCAAACACATAATGAAGCCCTATTCAACTCAAATTATACCTTCCCTATACACAATATGTACCTTCTTTGACTGGAAAGTAATCAAACTTAGACCCTGTATGATTTTGCTTTATACACTTTATTATGGAGACCACAGGGATTCAGTTAAAAATAACCATATCTATGCGCTTCAAGTGCTGCGGGCAAACCACCAAAGCATACAAGGTGCAAGATGTCCACTTAGCAGCAACACTTGTCATAGACAGGATGCTGATTATGATGAGGATAGGAAGGGAGAATGAAAGTTATTTGGGACACAACTGCATTTTCACATTTTTCAACATTTCTCAGGGGTTTTATTTATTTGTTTACTTAGGTCTTATCTTAGAATTTCTTGTCCTTTCAATGTTATTTTAAACTTCAGTGATCCTCTAAAATTTTCTCCCCATCATTTTTTTTCTCTTTTTACAATTTTGAAGACAGTCGAAGTTTTTCTGGGAAAAACCTACCCTTTCACACTGGGACAGCGCAAGGCATATGCTCCCCTTACAATCCACTGAAGCCTTAAGATTTCATGTACCTTATGCTGATGACCTGCTGCATCAAGGTAAAATGTTACCTTTACCCTATAATTCTGTCCTACAGGGGGGAAGGGTGGTGTGGCAATTCTTTAAAAAAGGCCATATTATTGGAGTTTAACATACCCCCCCCGCCACCCTCCCATATCACACATCATTTGAATAAGTATATTTAGATGAGATATGATGTGGAGTTGCCAACTAATGCCATAAGCCTGTAGGTGAGGGGAAACTATGGTACCCAAAATGAGTGCCACTTTTTTGCAATTGCAGAAACACCACAGCTTGCCTACGGGTAGGGTTTTACTGTTTAAGTTAATTTCAGCCCCTTAGTGTGCTGTTTATTGGCCAAAGCTATCAAATGACAATGTATTAAAAGATTTTTATTGGTTTTGCATAGGCAACTATCCCCCCCCCCCCCCCGAAATGACGAAGCTATTTAGCTCATGGCAAAAATGGTAAATAACATCTTGCAATGTATTAACATGAAATGTTTTCACACTGCATATTCTTAACTGTCCGAGTGTCTCACAAGTGACTAATAGGTTTCCGTATTTTCAGTTAAGATTTGTTGACCACATCGGTCCTACACTGAAGGTTATACACCAATAGTAGTAGATTGCCTGCCCATCGTTTGTATTGCATGGTGGAGAGATATAAACATATGTGAATTCCTAACATAATGCACTGACAGACTATAACTCTGTGCAATCCCAATTGGTATTGGGGGAAAGAATGGGGTTAAATGTTATCAAAACAAAGGCAGCTTACCACTTCAGAGAGGTTTCAAATTGTGAGAGACTGATGGACAAGCCACAATTTCTGCAACAAGATAGCTGGGTAGCAGTGCTGTATGACCAGAGTCAGATGGAAAAGACTATTCACAGATGCCTGAATTCCTTGACCCCCATTCTCCCATTAAAAAGGACAAGTCACTGGCAATCTTCTACCACATGAGGATATTTTTGAAGAGTGCACCAAAATAAGCATTTTGACAAAGATTTGGATGTCTTTGCACATAGATGACTAATATCGGATTACTTTTGCATCATGGATGGAAAAATGTGGATGTGCTACTTCCTGTATTTTTCAAGAGTCCAGTGGCCCCTGACCTTCTACAAAACTGTATTTGTGCCTGTACCATTAGGGGTCACTGCACAATCACCTTTGTCTGTAGTCAGAACAACCTTCCCTGCAGAGAACTGTGTACATGACAAGGCAATGAAGACTGTGGCATCCCACGCACTCTCGACAGAGATCATAGTGATGAACAAGATGATGATAATGATGTTGACTAGAAATGTCACCTGTGCTATTACATTTCAATGATACGTGCACAAAATTTATTATTAGATTTTTTTTTTAACCCCTTAGAATCATGTTGTGATCTCTTGAGGTCGCAAAGAAATCCAATTTGATGTCTTAAAATAATACAAAGAGTCATTAAACAAACGAACGCAAATATTTTAAAGTAGGCATTTTAACGTATTGATGGTGTCAGTATTTATCGTTTCTATGGTGACGGCTCCATTTGAAAGGTCCACAGCATACCTCATCTTAAAGTAAACATAATAGGCTTTCAAATGATGTATGATGTGCATGTATATAGAAAGAGTACATTAAGTGGACCAAATTGGTGGTTTCTGAGGCTCAACTAACAGGCACAACCACAGATTGTGATCTTATCAGACAGACCTCAAACACAGATGGAAAATCAGCAAGGAAATAGAGTGCTCAAGGAGTGGTGCTGGTAATTTAGTAACTGGCACACTTCCCATTGAATAAGTACTTATCCAGCACAGAACTGAGATGGTATCATGGGCTACTGCAGGGTAATCCCTTTCTAAAGAGGTGAAAGAAGTCCGAATGGTTTCTGGTCTTTAAAAGACTCCATGACAATTTTAGTAATAATAGGAGCTGCTCATCTCAGCATTATAGCCAAAGTTCCCAAGTCAGATTATTACATTCTGCCTCATTTAAAAGGTTTCTCTGCAGCTGGTGTTTAATAAAGTTGTCACAGTTCAGGGCAGGGCACCTGGATTTCCTTCTCCCGCAGTGGTTCAGTAAGGCCACCCGCTTTTGCTTTTCAGTTCCCCAGCTGTGGCCTCACGGGTGGAGACACATTTTTCCCTTCTGCCTGGAGTATTTCTAGGTTGGACAGTTCCCTACCTTCACTGTGTCATTCCCAGCACTAGGACATCTGCTTGCTTTCTCTTCAGAGACAGATAAAAGTGTAATTGCTACAGATGTAAGTTTCCACACCTTTCTAAGCAAGCCTACTCTATACATAACATAAAAAATCTCTACAGACAAAACCTATTCCAAACAATAAAAACCTACATATGTTAATAAGCTTATCAGACAACGCCACATCTCTCACGCGCACCTGGCTGGTAATACCCCATCCTAATGCAGCCCTGTGGTTCCAGGTTCCTCAGAGCTTCAGCTAAGAACAAGCACACAGTCATATGGGACCATAGGAGGTCATGTCCTTTTAATCCTCCTCTAAGGACTGGGGGCCCTGGTCCTGTCCGTTTGCTGAACCAGGAAGAAAATCCTGAGGCAGGTTAAAGCAGAGGCTTTTGTCCAAAAGTATTGTCTTTAAGTCTCTGGAGAATTCAGTTTCAACTTGTATACGAGTATCTTCCCCAGAGGGTTGACTTTAGTAGACAGGGGGTTGCTAATGTACTTCTTCCATTATCAAGTGTTTACTGTTGCACAATACAATGCACACAATTGCATTTTAATACAATGTACCCCCTAATTCAACAAGGTTCAGATATGTTTTAATTCCATTAGGTTTGTTCAGTATATTACAAGATATTTTCAGTCTGTCACAGCAATATTCTACATCACTACCTAAACAGCTGTACACCATTGCTTTGTGCTGTGACCTTGCCATCCAGTGGATTCCACATTCGCAAATTAGAGACCCAGGCTCTTGGTGCAATGCATTAGGAAAGTTAGATACTTAAGACTGGGATCCACAAAAACGGCATGACAAGCAGTAGAGTTGCCTAAGCTAACACATAGGAAATGTCAAGCTAAAAGAGGGAGAGGTCATACGCCTCCAAGCCACCCCGGAGTTAGGCACTGAGGTGGAAGGAGGGACCTCTCTCTGCTTGGGTCATACCCCTAAGCTATATTTTACACGGAAGTGGGTTAGGGCACTCAACCAGAGTTGGGGAGACCTACATCAAATTTCCCCCTCTGCCTGATGTGGAGCAGGGATCCATGCAGTTTAATAATGGGACTATGGGATATTCTGAACCGTGGGCTGTCAGTCTTTCCCGCTGAAGCTGTTCCACCATGGTATAATCAATTAAATATACACTGGGCCAGAGAGAGAGTAGGAGTAACTCCACTCTACAGCCCAGTGACTAGGTACTCACCTGAGAGGTGGAAGACCTGCACGCAGATCTGTGCTCCACACATGCAGACAAGGAAACCGTAGCCAGATCTCCCACATTCCAAGTGAGTGCCCGAATCAGTGGGCTACAGGAGGCAGTTACTGCCACCACCTCTTCCTCCCCTCACCCCAACACCACCAGACTATTTTGTGTCATTTTAGGCACAGCCACACTACCTACTGAGCACTGCCTAGTTTGAGGATCCTGTTGGGGCTTAGGTATGAGGTAGCATGTGCATAGTCACCTCAGTTATAGCATCTGGATGCCTTACTCTGAGAAACAGAGGTGCCACGACATTTTAAAAACCTCCAGGGCTACGTGGCAGTTGAGTAGGGGATTTGAGGATCTCAGTGGCATCTAAATGTTGAATTTAAGTACCCAAATCCTTTTGTGGATCTAGCCTTAAAGCTCTTTGAAATCTTTCTGGATAAAAAGCCTGTTAGTAACATAAGGTATTAATATTAGACTCAGAGCCTAAAGGTCAGAAGGGACCAATATGGTCATCTAGACTGACCTCCTGCACAATAAGGCCACAGACCCTCACCCATCCACTCCAGTTATAAACCTCTAGCCTATGACTGAGTTATTAAAATCATGGTTTAAAGACTAAGATACAGAGACTCTACCAGCAAGTGAGCCATGCCCTATGCTACAGAGGATGGTGAAAAAAACCCAGAGCCTTTGTCAATCTGCCCTGGGCGAAAATTCTTTCCTTACCCCAAATATGGTGATCAGTTAAACCCTGAGCATGTGAGCAAGTCTCACCAGCCAAACACCCAAGAAAAAGTAACTCAAAACCCACCCCATCAAACATCCCATCTCAGGCCCCTGGCACATCTACCACCAGTAGTCAAAGATGAGTCAATTGCCAAAGTAGGTTGTCCCATCATACTATCCCCTCCATAAGTGTATGAAGCTCAGTTTTCCCGCTGCTGTTTGATCACCATGTCTCTTCTTGTACTTGGGAAGCTCAGATGAAAAGAGGTAGGGATAACAGTACCACAGTAAAAAATGGACTGAGTTCATCATGCTGTCTTGAAATAATCTCCCAGTAAATAAAAATGGAAGCCTTTGATTAAATCTGCATGCTCTGGGAAAGCTCCCTTTATTATTAGCAAGGCAAATGCTACTTGGTATTTCCACCCCCCCTCCCCCAGTTAGAAAAAGCTATTGTAAGGAAACTTTCCAGGGCCACAGACCTCCCGTTTGCCCAATGATCAACTCTTAGTGACCTCAGCGGGAATTCAGCTGGGAGATCAAGGGCCCTAGGGCTGGATTTTAAAATGGAACTAGCAGGAAATTCAGAGTTAAGGCTGGAGTCGTCACCTATTTATAATTTGCCCTCGAGAATAAAATAGGTACTTGGTGAGGATGCATCACAAGCATTATGACATCTGGCTCTGGAAGGACGGGTTGTGACACAACATCACTGCCTCATGACACACCATTGCATCTGGATGCTCTACAGTTATTACTATTAATGTTACAGTGATGCCTAAAGCCTCCAGTCAGGATTCGTTGCTAGACACTGACATACCATAGATGAGCTCCTGCCCCAGAATTTAGTTTAAATAGCCCAGGCAGAAAAGGGTAAAGAAGAAAAGGGATTCTAAATAACTTATATGCCATGATGATCCCCAAAGAAACTAAGACCTCCAATTTCCCCACAAATGCTAGGAAACTCAGTATTGTTCCAGGATTCTTTTTGCTTTGGGGGGTGGGGGGGAGGGGACAGCAAGCCCAGATAATGCCACGAACTCTTTCATTTACGGTATGAGGCCTGCACAGTTTAAGTCAAGGGGTGTTGTGCCATTTAATTTAACAAGAGCAGCACCACGCTGTTAGGTAGCCATGCAGAATGTGGGTCCCCACGAATGGCTCAAGAGCTGATATAGCCATCATAAGCTATGTCTACACTTACAAAAGCTAGTTTGAATTAGTTAATTCGAACTAACTAATTAGAACTAATTTTAGTTAGTTCGAATTAACTTAATTCGAACTAGCATGGCCCCGCTAGAATGCTAGTTCGAACGAACCATGGCCATGCAGGACACTTTATTAGTTCAAATTAGTCAGTTGCAGGAAGGCCAATCTGCCAACGAGTTCGAACTAAGCAGTTAGTTCGAACTAACATGGCCACATTGGATTAGTTCGAATTAACGGATCAAATTAACCATTAATTCGGACTAAGCTATCAAACTTATTCGTTCGAATTAAGGAAGCCCTTAATTCAAACTAATGGAAGCCTAGTGTGGCCAAGGCTTAAGTTAGTTCGAATTAAGCTTCCTTAATTTGAACTAACTTGCCAGTGTAGACGTAGCCCTGGAGTTTAAGGCCAAAAGGGACAACAAGATCATCTAGTGCAGTGGTTTTCAAACCATAGGCCAGGACTTGGTACTAGGTCACAGTGCCCCCAGCTGCTGCCACCGAAAGACTAGAATGCATTGCTCAAAGATGTAATTGTTGGATCGTGGGCATAAGTGATTTTTTTCAACTGGGTCCTGAGGAAAAACATTTGAAAACCACTGATCTAGTGTCACCTCCCATATATCACAGGCCATTAAACTCCACCTTTGCACCCCAGACCCTGCCCAACAACCAGAATGAATACTGCGTTAGCTCTTCAGGATGCAGATTGTCATTGACTACATGTGCCTATAGCACTTAGGAACATGGGCACCTAACCTGTCTGATTCCTTTAGGAGTTACTGTAATATAAATGGTATTCAAACACTAACTGAAAATACCTAAACACAGAGGGGTGATTGGATGCTGGAGTTTCTCAACTATGAATTTCCTGGCTTCAGAGGTTTTTCCATTTTAACATGAGAGGTTTTTTCCCCCTCTCCATGTAATTTAATTTCCTTTATTTATTTTTAATACCGGAATTAGATCACATTACTGCCTGACTGAAAAACAAATTAAATTTGGCAGGAAATCAAAGTAATTTTTAATTGCATGAACATGCAAAATGAATTTTAAAGGCTCTTTAGTTATTGGGGAAGATTTTGGGATGGGGGAATAGCTGGAGTTTGATTGAATAAAACAAACTATTTAGATTTATAAACCTTGGTTTTAAAATATTTTTATGGAGGATTCATTTTAACATGGTTTCTAATAAAAAGTGCTGATACACTCAACTATAATACTTCCTATCCTTGGAAAGGGAGATGTCTAATTCAGCCAGGACTTTCTGAAACTGTCTGATTTTATGTATACACGTCAAATCAAAACACAAGAGGAATCAACTCCTTTAGCAAGCCTCCTGTTAACCAGCAATAATGTAGGATTTGCCATGGACTTTCAGACCACCTCCATCCAGCTTCAATATCTTATGTTTCAGAGGAAGGTGAAAACACACTCGGCCAAATTCATCTGTGGCGTAACTCAGCCAGTTTTGTACTTACAGCTTTTATTCCACAATCTTTGAAATACAAAGCTAAGGAAATTCTGGAGCAGCATTCCAAATGATTCATTTCTCTGCAAGTGATGTGTACAGTATACCTCCGGCATTCCTCAACAACAAGCTAAGTCAATTATTTTCAATACAGATTGTCCTGGCAGCTCACACTCTTGCACATGCTCAGGGAGCGCCAACAGAAAAGCATCTGGACTATGGTGTAGTGTTCACATGACCCAAGCATTCCACTAATACTTAGAATACAGTATTCTGAAGATTGGTGTTTGGAATAATGGAGAGTGTTTGAATGATCCAAAACATAACAGACTGTTCAGTTTGAATGTGGGGATTGGGAACACTACTTGTCATATTTTAAGTCATTGCTTTACAGCTAAGTGAGATATTTATTCTGAATATTGAATGGGGCAAGTGCTGCCATGTATGTACCTTCCTTAATAGATATGTGGCCCCCTTCACACTAGTATCTCAGTACCTTACAAGCTTTAAATGAATTTATTCTTGCAAAACCCCTGGGTGGTAGAGAAATGCCATTAACCCCATGCTCTAGATGGGGAACTGAGCCACATAGCGATTGAGTGATTTCTCCAAGATCCAAAATGAAGCCTGTGTCAGAGGCAAGGAGCGAACCCAGGTCCCAAGTCCTACTGCAGCACCTGAACCACAAACTCTTGCCTACGGACGCTGGTGCCAGTTCTGGGGCAGGGTGTTTGGTGATTTTTGATTTTGGAACTCTGTGGATTGGGCTGTTGGGTTATTAGACTAAGACATTTCTGTTTGGATATACTGTACCTTAAAGAGCTTTATAAATATTAATTAAGCCTCAACTACCCCATCCTGTGTAGTAGGTAAGTTAGTATTATACCCACTTATTAACAGAAGGGTGAACTGAGACAAAAAGGAGGTTGAGGGACTTGCCCCACGTTATACTATCAGTTAGGGGCAGAGCTGAGAAATCAGGAATGCTGGCTCCCATCACAGTTATAGCTCTAATCAAACAAACACTTCCTCTTTCCTAAGCCATACATAGAATAATAGGGATGGAAGGGACCTCACGAGGTCGTCTAGTCCAACCCCCTGCTAAAAGCAGGACCACTCCCACTAAATCACTCCAGCCAGGGTTTTGTCTAACCAGACCTTAAAAATCTCCAAAGATGGAGATTCCACCACCTTCCTAGGTAGCCCATTCCAATGCTTCACCACCCTCCTAGTGAGAAAGTTTTTCCTAATATCCAACCTCGACCTACCCAGCTGTAATTTGAAACCACTGCTCCTTGTTCTGTCTTCTGTTACCACCGAGAACAGCCTAGCTCCCTCCTCTTTGGAGCACCCCTTCAAGTAGTTGAAGGTTGCTATCGAATCCCCCCAGTCTTCTCTTCTGTAGACTAAATAAGCCTAGTTCCTTCAGTCTCTCCTCATAAGTCATATGCCTCAGCCCCCTAATCATTTTTGTTGCCCTCTGCCGAACTCTTTCTAATTTGTCCACATCCTTTCTGTAGTGGGGAGCCCAAAACTGGACACAGTATTCCAGACGCGGCCTGACCAGTGTCGAATGGAGGGGAACTATCACATCGCTCGATCAGTTGGCAATACTCCTACTGATGCAGCCTAATATGCTTGAATAGAGGTCTTTGTGCTCTCTCCTTCAAACTTTAAGATGTACAATATTATTTCTAACTGAGGAATAGAAATTCTTGCAACCAGCAACCACACAAACTTAAACACAAGTGAGTTACCGAACATGAATTACCACCATTTCTAAAATTGCAGAAAGGGAAAACAAAATGCTCATAATCCACATGGGGGAAAGTTATAAGCTTGCTCTGACCCTTAGCACAACACTTGAAAGGTGCTGCTTCTCTCCCCATTGCCCCAAACCTCCACATTATCTACAAGGCCTTTCAGGCTCAATGGCCACCAACAAGCTCTCCTTGGGTTCAATGGCAGGCTGCAAGAGTGGAAAAGATTAAAGTTTTTGAAGGGAAGATGTCAGGGAGGTTGCCTACCATCTTCCATTGCTGTCTGTTTAGGAAGTCCTCTTAGAATCAAAAAATGGCTCAGCAAAATTTCCCTTTCCCCAAAAGATGTCAGGAGTTTATTAGAGAGAGACCAGGAAAGGATGATGTGGATAAAGAGGTGTACTGTCAGACTCCCAACACAAAAGCTATTATAGACCCTCCCCCCACCTCGCACTTCATCTTAATTTTTTTTTTTAAAAGACATTTGGGTGGTAACCCTAAAAACAAGCCCCAAGAATATACCAAACAAGTCCACAACCCCATTATTACCCTGGTTCAGCTTGAGGAAAAAAGGCCATGTCACTTTCTTCATTTACACGTTTGATTTCAGACCCATTGGCGAATAAAATAAAATAGAAAAGGAGGAGGGAGGAGTGCAAAATGATTCAACATTTAGGTCAAAAGTCTGTGTGTTCAGAGGATTGTGGGGGCTGGATGAAACCATTACTGGAAAGGGTCCATAAGAAAGTACTATGTCTCCCTGTGCCTGCCTGGGGAGTATTTGGCCCTTAGAGAAGGGAGGCCCAGGCACAGGAAGCCACGAGGAGGAGGGCAACCCCCTGGCGAAGAGCAGAAATCGCAACCTGTCTCCACTACAAAGTAAACTGCTCTTGCCCTATTTAGGAAAGAGCATGGCGCAGTAGCTATATTTGAAAAGCGAGGTAAACAAGATCTCGGCACAAGTGGATGGAGCACAACAGCTGGGCGAGATTAATGGCACACGCGGAGCCTCCGTGGCCTTCCTTTGGGAGCGTTTGCGTTCCCTCCCCCGACCCCATTAATAAACAGAGAAAACGCCCTAGCCAGGCCCAGGAAGCGCCTCCGGGCGAGGGGCTGCTGAGAGCTCTGTCGTCCCCAGGGAAATCGCGCCTGGCCCTTTGCAGCCCGCTCCGCAAACCGCACGTTTCGCCTCCACATGCGGCCGCGCAACCCACCGCTCCGGCTTGCTCGGGGTTCCCGCAGCCCGGATCGGGCCTTTGCAAGGGAGGAAATTTATAGCACTGCACCAGAGGCGCCGACTCGCCCTCCCCACACCGGCCGGGGGGCCTGGAAACCGCCTCCTCTGCCCCACAGCACCCGTCCCCCCTTGCCGAAGGGATCCAGGGTCCGGTGCGGATCGCCCGTGTAAACGCGTCTCCCTCGGAGACGAAGCTCGGCGGGATTTTAAAGGGAACCCTTCCCCTCCCCGGGAAAGGATGGGGGCGAGGGGAGACGGAGCGAGAGCCGTCCCTCGGAACACACGGCAGGATCAAAACAGCAGCTTCCCAAGCCCTGCTCGCCTTTCCGCCGGCTGCTTCCCATGCCCGAGTGCAGAGGATGGGAGCCGCAGCAGCCGGCTCATCTCCCTACGTACAGCGCACACAGTGTGGCAAATCTGTCGGGTTTCACAATCTTAAAATCACCTGCTGTGCTGGACGATCGCACCCCATAACCCCGATAGCCCTAAGGGAATTCGCATGCAATAAATCAGGACCCACTTCATAGCCGTAAGCCCCGCGTCTCCTACCTAGCCCTCATACTTACCCCTTCAGGTCGCCTTTCTGACTTTCGGGGGGTCTTGCTTGCTCCCCAATCCAGATCCTGCAGGTTCTCAGAGACAGCTCATTGCATCTCGTGGTTAATCACTGACTGGAGAGGGGCGCGGGGGCTCCTTTGCATGTCAGTCCAACTTGCCTCGCTTGCTAAAAAACCTCTGCTCTCTTTTGCAGCTGTCAGGGGGAGTGGGGAAGTGCATCAGGAAATGGGGGGCGGGCAGGGAGGGGAGGCTGAAAAATCCACCCGCTTTGGTCTTCAGGGGTGTGCAATGTAGTTTGGGGAGGGAGAGGAGATGTGGAAAGAGGAGGAAGGAGGGGGGCTGAAGATGAGGATAATGATGAATGGGAATTGAGAGGACAAATCGGATTGTGCCCCAATTGCAATAGACTCAGACGGCTTCCCCCTTCGCTGTCACGCCAGCGGGGCTCAGCTTGGACATTCCAGCATCACAGCACAAGGCAAACCGCTGAGCCCTATATCTGAGAGACAACGAGGTTTGCACAACTGCAGCAAGAAGCCAAATCAAAAAGCCAATCTCCAAGCCTCCAAACTGCACGTCACCCTATCAGCTGGGAGCAAGAGCTGCAACACAATTACAAGCCATGCATATTTATTCTTCCGAATTGGCGGCGGGGGAGTGGGGTGAGGGGTTCCAGATTGTTTAAAGCAAATCACAGACCAACCCCGTCCAAAATACACCCAGAAAGACCAGCTGTATTACACATCTCGCACCTTGGACAGATCACAACTCTACCCTCTAAGTATATTGACTTGACTTTGTATCTTGTATATTTTAGTGAGAAGGAGGAGGAATAACAGGAGCTCACCTTCAGATCAAACCAGATACAGATTGTAAATCTTAGATTTAAAGTATCTGCCAAAACACATCTGAGAGATTAAATATAGCCAAGAAAATTATACAGGCAGAGTCCCTCCTAGCTTTTGGGCCCTGGGTATCCATTTGAAATGACATATTTAGTTTTGTGGCTGCAGAATCCACCCAGTCATCTTGTTAACCAAAGTCAAACAACTTGTGATGTTCTTAGACTAAAAATACATGCAGGTGCACATGTTGCTATGTGACTGTGGTGAAAGATGACTGGGCTAGGCTTGTTCCACAACCACAGAACAGAGTGATGGCATTGCATTTTGTGTAGGACACAAAATTATGTACAGACACAGGGTTTTCACAGCCTAAAATTGCCTCTATATTTGTCAGGCGCACACACAACGTGTAAGGCTGGATGTATCATCCATAACGTTTACTTGTTGGCATCGGCCACCTCTTAAAGAACTCTAAGGCCGCAGCATTGTACAGCAGTGCCCTCAAACACTCCAGCACACAAACAGGGAACAAGCATTAGAATAGGATGATGCACTATTCTATAAAGGGAGGCGGCCTTACTCTTTGCTCTCTTGTAAACCCGTCACCCTGGTATATTCCTTCGTCATTTGACTTGCGTTTGGAAGCAGCAGCTTTTGAGGACTTAAGCACTTACACAAGTGCAAATTGCCCATGTCAAAAGCGACACTGCAGGCTCACAGCACAAAGAGCATTCTGCATCCGTTTCTGAGCCAGGTAGCTGCTCTTACCCTGGCCTGTCACAGCAGCAGACGTATACATGGAGAAAGGGATGTGGCCTGGGGCAACTAACAGTTACGGGGCTCCGCAACTGCACAAAGCTCATATCTGCCCACTATAACTTCGAACAACCCAAAAGTTGCTTTAAATGACACAGAAGATCTGTAAGGACAGTTGCAAACAGGCCACAGTCAACAACATCAATAGGCAGACCCATTGGAGACAGGAAGATATTCCATTGCCAAGAAATCCCTGATAGCCTACCTCTGTCTTCTATGTGTGGAAAGCAAACTGGGAACCCACAGAGGAGCTATTGGCCCGCCCAACCCTAGGGACACAGGATTTAGAAAACTGGAAGAATATTTGCTTAACCCTAGTCTACACTTTCCGCAGTTTTCGGCAGCAGTCAATGGGAGATATGTAAGGTACGTAAAATGCCTTGCGTCTCTCCCACTGACTTCTTAATTACTCCCTACACATTTCACTAAGCTGACTGGAAATGGTGTCCAGGCGGCATAGTGCTACTCCAGTAACAGAGCTGGAGTTACAGCTCTGGTTCCATGTTTGATTGAGCATGTCTTAACAGACCACTCAATCAAACACAGAAGAGTGCACTGATGGTGGCAACTCTGCTGCGGTCATCATAGACATAACCTTAGTCTTATTACTAAGTGGCTGTAGCCTCGCATCAGTTAATACAGGAAAGGGAGACTGCGTGGTGAGGTGCTGGGCAAGGAAAGAGAGGAAAGGAATCTGCAGAAAGAATGAATTCATAGAGTGCTGCATAGCAAAACAAGAACTCAAAGGATCACATGTGTACACTAAGTTTGAACTCTGGCTGCTGCCACTGGTCAGCCACCACTGCTCACAGCTGAAGCTCTTCTGCTGCAGACACCAGTAAACACGTCACAGAGCCCATGTGTGCAGAGAATGGGTTGATGGAGACTAGCGCTAAAGCATGTAGAGTAAATTTTGCCCTCAAGAAATCAGCCAGACACCAAGGGTTTTTGAAGAGGAGTTTAGCCTGAGAGAGGAGGCCAGCCACAAACTAGCCATCTGGTTCAGTCCAGAACAAGCAACATCCACCTGTGCAATAGATAAGATGGAAAGGCAGCTCACCTGAATAACTGGAGCAGATCCACACTACAAGGGAGAGCAGCGTTTAGGAGGAGCTCATTTACACAGGACCAGGCACACACAACAGAAAAGGTGAACAGCATGGTAGCCCACACACAAACATGGGCCCACAGTAATGCAAAGGCCAGGGGCCCCTTCTTGTACTATTAACTATCATCATATTTCCCCCCTTCCACCCTCCTTTATGCCTGACACACAGCAAACAAATTAACATCATCTATGCATGAAAGCAGCAGCATGGCATTAGCAGTCGCTGGCAGAGGAAGGCTAGAATGCTTTTTGCCTAAGCTACGGGCAGCTGGGTGTATGGTCAAATTTCATTCAGTTTCTTCTGATACATGGAGCCTGGGTGATGGCCAAGGTCAGCTGTGCTGCCATTGTCAGTCAGTGACTGTCAATACACCTAGTCCGGCACTGTGTAATAATAGAATTTGTACCAGCTTTCCTGTTAGTTATCCTGAGCCCTCACCACAAGCGAGGTATGATGCAGGAGAACAACAGCTTTTGTGATAAAGAAACTGAACCAGGAGTCAAATTGATCTTGGATCCCAGCAATACCACTGTGTCACACCTGGAGCTAGTCACTCAGTTTCTCATGCCTCGGTTCCCCGTCTGTAAGAGGGGGATAGCAATAGTTCCTATTTCCTGCATCTGACTTGTCCATGGATAGGGTAAGCTTGTTGGGATGGAAGCTATGCTGAGCAGAATGGGGCCCTGGTCCTTCAGCACAGTCCTTCCTCCTGTCACACAAACAATCATCATCTTTTTAAATAGGTTCCAGAGGGGTAGCCATGTTAGTCTATTGCAGAAAAACAAACTGTCCTGTGGCACTTTTAAAGACTAACAGATTTATTTATCGCATTCAAAGCGTCTGATGAAGTGGGATTTTCTCCTACAAAAGCTCATGCGATAAATAAATCTGTTAGTCTTTAAAAGCGACACAGGACTCTGTTTGTTTTTAAATAGGGTTGGTGTGAGGCTTCATTGCACTATAATCTCCCCCCCCCCCCACTGGCTGTTTCTTATTAACATTAATCATGATCAGATGCACTAAGACAGTGGTTTTCAAACTTTTTTTCTCAGGACCCAACTGGAAAAATCATTTATGGCTGCCACCCAACAATTACATCTTTGAGCCATGCATTCCAGTGTTTTGGTGGCGGAAGCAGGAGGCACCACGACCCAGTACCTGAGGCTCTGTGACCCAGTACAGGGTCCCGACCCATGGTTTGGTACCACTGCACTCTGATCCTGACCACAGGTTTGTTTTGTCATACAGCTTCCGTGATAAGCCATGGTTACCGGCCCTTATCAACCAGGCTGGCCATCCTTGCTTTGTGCCTGCCATTTAACGCATGGCGCATGTTGGAATTGTCCTAGTCTGGTAGATTAGCTAACACTGTTTATCAATCTGTGTCAATAAATAACACTCATTACAAAATTTAGCCCCCTTTTTAGTTAATGAATTCTTCACACGTTGATCCTGATCTTTCGTCCTCCGGCTATAGTGGTTATTTCAGAAATTCACCACATAATTTGTATGAATAATTTTTTGCCCCTGTATTATCTGTGAGCTGTTCACTATTAGTTTTTCACAATGTGTGGTTCATCACCACCCTCTCACATGGTATTATTTCAGCTCCCTTGCTTGGATGACACATTTTAAACAAGAGCCCAACAAATAATGAGCTTCAGGTATAAATCATCTTCCATATCCATCCCCCAAATCAGTGACTATTTAGGATTCTAATATTTTTACAAATGGACAACTGTTCAAACACTTGAGCACAAATCACCACACATCTCATACTGTGCTTTGATTTGTGGGACGATATTAATGAATATTTCTTTGGACTATTCAACCAGCTGGAGGAGTCTGGCTGGGACTGGGGCGTTAGCAAGGACGTACATCATGGATGATGTTGCTAGTGTTCTGCAACACATTTTTCTTGTGCTACTGATCTCCTCTTCCTCTTGACGTGTGCATGATGTAGGAGATTTATTTCAGCACCAACTACTTTGTTTTATATGACCCAACTCTTTCCTCAAACACACCTTTCCTCACATTGCTCTTACTACTGGCTCCAGGCTGATGCTCCTACTTCCAATGGGGTTGAATTGGAACTTCACCACAGTAACCCAGGAGAGGATTTGGTCCAATATGTTCTGTTTCTGTGTCTAAGAGGCTGTGTCCCTTACTGGCAGGAGCAGCAGCTCTTCAAATCCACTAATCTTTTTATAATGTGGCTTGACATCATTATTTTGTTTAATTCACAGTGAGAGCAGGTCTGGGGTTGAGGTGTAACACTACAAACTGCTTATCAGGGGGAACAGGGCCTGAGGGCAAACACACAAATTTATAGTTGACAATCTAAGACAGACAACTTTATTGTACGCAGCTGTTTCATTTCACCTCATCTCTACCACTCAATACATAAAGTTTTCCCAATACATGTAAGAAATGCTCCCATGCATCCCTCTCTTTTTCCCCATTCCATATGGACATGAACGCATGCCTTCCAGCTGAAGAAGTCAGTCACTAAGCAACAGGGGTATATTAACTATTTTATTTCTCAACCTTAAGATGTATTTGCTGGGTATGAACCCAGGCAAGCAAGTATCCAAACTTGCCAATGAAAAATGTATTTTATGTTAGTCTCATATCTATAAAACTTCTGGACTGCAGATTACATTCCCACCATAAAGATCTGAATTTTCCTCTTTAATAAATGCTGAACACCAGCACAGGTGACTTTTCAAATGTTACCTCCCAGACCTAGAGGAAAATGACTACCAATACTAGACCATTTCAGATAATACACTTATCTTCAATTTCATAGATGGATCACACTTTCTCTCACTACAAACACACACCAGACCATGACAAATGCAGCTGCTAAATATTTGTTTCTAGTATGTGTGGGGTAAAACAAAAGCCTTTGAAAAATATCCTCCTTCAGCACCTCAAAGGGTGAAAATAGTATTAATAAGCCAATACAGGATCCTCTCTTCAATTGTCTAGCAGGTATTCCAGATCAAGGACACACTCTAGTCTTTGCACATTCAGAAACTGAAGTCACATCCAAAACTCCCATTGACTTTACCAACAATTTGGAGTGTGCATGACATGCGGGGCTGGAGCTCAGTTTTTCCATAAATGGGGTTTTTTTCCTACCTGCCAATGCAACAAACTCAATCCATTGTCTTAAAGTCCACCTGAGTTCTTCCTTCCTCTCTCACCACTATAAGATCCAAAGATTCTGCAACCGGGGTTTAGCTGAAAATGGTGTTGTCAAAGATGACACTCACCAGACTCCAGCTCACTTTCCTAAAGCATTGGCAGGCCAATGTCACCTACTGACAAGTGGGACTGTCTCCCATGAAAACTCATGCAATAAATACATTTTTTAGTTTTTATATGTGCCAACAGATTCCTTGTTTGTAAATCTGTTAGCGTCATGGTTATTTGGGAGAAACAATGGGAGCAGATAGTAACTGGCCCCTTCCTACACGGTCTCTCCATGCCCAAAACTGCACTTCTAAAAAAGTTACAATAGAGTTTCATGTGATTTCCATCCCAAATCTTAAACTGACCCGGCTGTTACAGAGTATTCTGATAGAAGTAAGCGGGATTAAACTGACTTCGCTAGTCAAGCGCACACACAGAAACGTAATAGCTCCTACCGCCTTTCTTCTCTCCTGTTGCCAGTTGCTTCCCTAACCTTCTTAGAGTGGTCTCAGATGTATATTGCTTTTACTCACCTCTTTCATTCATTTAGCACAGCACAACACAACACTGAAGACATTATTGTCCACATACAAGCTACAAGTAACAGGTCAATGGGAGTTATTTGTCTCCTATAGGATAGGAACAGTGAGTCATTTTCATTCAAACGTGGCCTTGGGTCACCTGGATTTGGGTTTCATTTACTTACATGTTCTTATAGGTCTGCTTTTCTTACTCATTCAACTTTCATCAGGTACCTGTTCATTTCAGCATCAGAAGGGATTGGATAATATGACATTTATTAGCAGGATTTCAGCTGGAGAATGCTAAACATGCAGTTTTACTTTGAAAAGTGATTTTGAAAAAAAATTATCTGGGGTTCCACGTTTCATCATTTCTCAGGGACTCCACAGCAAACAAGCTCAGTTTACAAGGAAAATGCTGGTTTCTCCAACAGCTGGCTCTGCAAACACAGTCAAGGACCCAAGCAGAACCAGGCTCTTCACACACCCCATCACTAGCAATAAAGGTGCTGCAGGGCAATCTGTATCCTTGGTGACACCTGTGCCATCCCACCATCATTTATTCATGTCCCCCATGACGGCTGTGCAACCCCATTAGCCTTATTCACAGGTGTAACTGGTTGACCCTGTAATTGGAATTCTGTTGATGCAGAAGGCAGAACAGAATGCAGATAGGCACCCCCTCTGAGCTAGGCTGGCACTGTAAGGCTAAGAGGAATAAAGTCTTTTAATCACCAAAACTGGTAAGTCTGGCTATGACACACAGGAGGGAAGATCTGTTTAAAAAAAAAGAAATGTCAGTTTCTTTCCAGAGTGGAACTGCACTTTTAACATTTAATTTCAGGGTCAAGACCCATGTTGCTAAATTCTAAAAGAGTGTGGGGAAGGCACCACATTTACTTTGCATTTAATGACTTCTGAAGGCTCAACACTTTGGCACCTGAGAACATAACATGAAAGCGAGCAACATGTTAATTTAAACAATTGATGCTCCCAAACATCTCCTTATCTGTGTTTCCCCAAGCTGTCCCAGGAAAACTCTCCATACAAATGACCTATAGAGAACAACTTCTGGACCAAGCATGCTGGCCTGGCTACTGTTCAGAAAGTCAAACTCATGCTCTCTATGATGCCCTACAAGAGCCAATTCTATAGCCAGGGACCCTCCCTTGAACATGTGCTTCACCCACTCCAAGACTGACTCAGCTGATCTTAGCTGTTATGATAGTGCATGGGGGGAAAAGATGGTCTTTATGGTAGCTATGTCTGATACCATGCGTGGGGTGGACTGTATAGATTAGATACTTTACACATTGACCTTAGACACAAACAGGAACTCAGACTGTTCACAAAGCATAGGAATAAATGTGTTCACACCAATTCACTCCACTAAGCAGGCTACCTTTTGTATCAGTTGTATGGTAGCTTCGGAGTATTTGTCGAGTAACTT
Organism: Pelusios castaneus; assembly: GCA_007922175.1. Lineage (NCBI taxonomy): Eukaryota > Metazoa > Chordata > Testudines > Pelomedusidae > Pelusios > Pelusios castaneus. The sequence goes on along the minus strand of ML685785.1, from coordinate 2,966,788 downwards.
GGCAACTCAACTAGAGTGAACTGCAGTAATCCAGCCTGGATGGGGCGAAGGCATGAGTGTCTGCGGCTAGGTCTGCATCAGCAAAGGAAGGCATATTTACTGCTGAAAAAGCTTCCCCTTTACCTTTACAGTACACAATGCCAGAATTTGAGGTCAACATTTCTAAATATTAAGGTTTATTAAAATGACAGACTAGTGGATCGACCTGTGGGCTGCTGGAAGCCCAAAACAGGCGGGGGGGGGGGGGGGGGTCTGCTTCCTTCTCCTTCCCATCTCACTCGGGAGCACCCACCAGTGCGTTGATGCAAGCACAAAAGACACAGGACCCCTTTGTCTGCTGTTCTCCTCTCCACACGTTACTCTCATCATTTTCATAACTCACTAGGTTCCAGATGCTTATGGGATGGGGAGGTTTGCAGTGTGGTTGCAACCAGGTCAGTCCCAGAATGAGAGAGAGAGAGAAAAAATGGGTGAGGTAATATCTTTTATTGGACCCACTTCTGGTAGTGAAGGAGTGAGGATGTGACTAGAGTAAAATGACTCCTCTTTAATGGAACTGCACTGTGCTTTACAGGTGCCATTTTAAAACAAGAGATTCTGAAACACAGACCTGCAAAAAAAGGCCTCTATATCAGAACAGCCTTTGTGCATAAGTCACCAAGAAGCTCCAATGGGGCCCAATGTGCTACTCATCCATGAAGTACAATGGAGAAAGCAAGGAGTGTGGTACCACAAAGGTGGACAGAGAACTAATGTCTGAATCCAGATCAATAGTCTGAGTTGCAAACAATTTAAGGGAGTTAATGAGAAATACAGAAAAACTTGCTGATCGAGAGACTGAAGTCAAGGCAGGCTGGAACAAAACATCCAGATAAACTCACTGATATACCCCAAGAAACTGGAAAAGCAAGGAGTTTGATTTGGACCTAAAAAATGGATGATATGGAGAAAAAGGAAAGAAGAAATAATAGACAGTTGAAAGCACTCACAGAGAAATACCAAAGGGAACCCTAAAATGTAAGGAAACCCTGCTAAGGTGAAGGAAAAAGACACTCCTGTGTATATAGCCAGAACACATTCCAACCACTTCCACAGCCAGCTGCTATGCCTTGGCCTAGGGATAAGATTGTACAACTGCACTATCATGAGGGTAAGGATCACTGAGAGTTAAATCTTGGTAAGATCAGGTCCTTCATGAGCATTGTTGGAGCACTAAGTTCCCCTCTGGACGCACATGGACAAAATCTGGTGATATTTCCAAGATCTGCAATCAGTTACATTAAGAATGAGAAAGGATTCTTGAACATGCTGCTCCAGGTCAATATAAAATCCCATTTGGGCATCCATTTGACATTGTCACACTATGAGCACTGTAGCAGTGCATGAACAGTTCCTAGAAGAGCTGGAATTGTGCTTCAAGGGGGAAAGCGTCTGCTAGTCCTGTGTCTATCTGTTGAAATGGCAGCAAGTCACACCCTAGAGGACCTGTAAATGGAACAGAGATCTTCCAAAAACTACATGTGGTGACAGACAGAAATGAGGGTGGAGATGGGAAGGATTAGTAGGAAAGACAAGATGTTGCCTGTTGGGGGGAGAGAGTTTCTAGGACATAGAACATTCAGTTTGTTCCGACCTTTCCATTTTAGCATTGACTATTAGAAGCTGTCTTGCCACACACATTGTTTGCTATAGCACTGGGCAGAAAGAGCAGTTAGAAATGGGATGACCCGAATAGTGAGCTGGAGTATACTACCTGTCAGATGGTCTGGGACAGGCAGTTGTTGGGATGGAATTGGATTTTATTTTTAATTGCTTTAAAGGGATGGCCCCCAGCATATCAATTGACAATTAGGGATGGCAGTGAAGAAAACCTCTCAGCTGGACAATTCTAATTCTTTGGTGACCTCTGACAGTGATTGCTAAGTAACATACCCCAGCCAGCTGTAACCCAAAATGGAAGTTGTTTGCGAGTTTTTATACCACAAATGAAATCCAGATTAAAGCGTATTGCAACTACTCATTTACCTTGTCTCATCAAGGACCAAGAAGGGGGTTTCACAAGACCTACCAGTAGAAGAGATTTGTATGGTCAGTTAGCAAATATGACAGACTAGAAGCCTGTAGGCAAGCCACCAGGTTGTGATAGATTCTCATGTAATATTACCAAGATCCAGGCAGAGAAGTTCACTCCCATGCTTGTCATTTTATTTAATAATTTTCCAGAACTGTCTCAAATTCCAAAAATCAATGGGAGGCCATATTGCATTGATTTTGAAACCCAGCCAAGGCAAAATGATTATACTCTAACTGGTCTATTTCCATTTTAAACACCGATACCAAGATATTTGCAGTTTCAAGCCCTACATGCGAGGCAATGCATCGAGAGGACTCCACATTTCTAAAGCCAAACTGGCTTTTCATTAAGAGCCCTATTTCCAGAGGTGCTGGAACTACAGTGAGCACTGAAGCCATGGGCACACAGACTTCAGACTCTTCCTGGCACCAGCCAAGGTTCTTCCTTCCATGCAGGTTGCTACATTTGCCAAGGTGTTTGCTAATAGGTAAGATTCTGCTACTACTAATATTCATTGAGACCAAATAAGGACCATCTTCAACTGCAGATTACCTGGTGACACGTGCAGATGCATCTACTAGACAGTCAAAGGGGACCCTTGGCACGTTGCTGTTGCATGACGAAGACAAAGCTTTTGAATGGAGGTTTTTTTTAAAGGGCTGGATGGCAGGGGATGGGGGAAAACATGTAGGAAACGTCTGGGATCTCCTTGTGGCCACAACCTGGCACTTCAGCATATGCTTAGACTTTAAAGATGAGTAGTCACAACTTGAAGGATGGATGGGAGATTTCCAAATGGAAGCCCCAGACCTCATAAAATATTGGACACAGCAACCATAGGCCTTGGTGGCATGAGAATGGCAACCAAGAATGGATCAAGATTTCACTGCTCCCTTAAAGTCCACATAATAATTTTCCACTAAGATGTGTTCTAAAGGGCACCTATCCAACAGCTTCTCTGATTCCGTCCCAGATTTTTAAAGTAAGAGTGACAGTGTGACTGGCCTCCTTCCCTTGAACAATCAGATACAATCCAAACTTCCCTCCAGGAGACATGGATTGATCCCATTTTATTAAAAATGGGATGGGTTAAATAGGGCTGCCAAGTGTAGGACAGTTAATTAAGGAGTTGATGGCGGGGAGGAGAGGGGGGAGAAGAGAGAATAATGGACCTATGGACAGAAAACATTCAATACAGGTAAAAGCCAATATTTAATAATATGCTATTAGAACAACATGGGCTTATAAGTGGATGCTGAATGTCTTGCTGTCAGGATGCAGTTGTGCCTCATTATCCCCATTGATAATTTGCCTTTTATTGTTTGATGAGTTTACCACTCTAGCCCTGATTCAGTAAAGCACTGAATCACTGTCCCAATGGGATTTAAGCAGATGCTTCATCATAAGTATGTTCTTAAGTGCTTTGTTGAATCAAGGTCATGCTGTGCTTACTCTCCTATTGTGGCTATTTTAGCCCTTCAGATAAACTTAGAAGTCCACCCTTCCAGGGGAAAGTGTACAAACAAAACAATCCTTAACCCTCCTCAGCCATAGCTCCTTCTCCAGCAGTCATGTGACCTTCTTGACCATCTGGGACCACATACTCCTTAAAGGGCCTATACTTTCTGTTATAGGGTCCGATTCTTATTCTGGTGTCACAGAAGGACCATCAGGACAGCAGAAACAACCCTGAAGGGGATGCCTAGTCAGCATAAAGCTAGCATATGGGCTGTACATCAGCTCTGTTCTTAGCCCCTAGTACAGAGGAACTGGTTTTTTAGTGCTCACATTTGTGGGACTGAGCGGTCCTTTTCCTAACATTTTATATGTGAAAAGTTTTGGATCAAATGTTTTACAGGGTATGCAATAGTTATGTTACTATGTTAATAGTAAGGCAAGTAACTAGACTGTAATAAGCAGTACTGAATGTGTGATTTCATTCCAGTGAATAAGAGAAGTGTGATTCATTAAATAAAACATTGGCTCTCCATTAAAGTCATCCTCCTATTTATTCACCTCTCCTAAAATAGCTCACAACTCCTAGAGCAGAGGTCAGCTTCTCTGTCTGGGAGCAAACTACTTACATACATGCACACAAAAGACCATGGATTGTTACATGCAAACCATTTGGCTTAGACACAGTCCCATACAGAGTGCTTTTTTTTAACTGGGAGAGAAGGGGATCGAATTTTAAGAAATAGCTGTTGAGTATCACTTCAATGAGTCATTTTCACATTTATTAAAAACTTCTATTCCAAACTCAGCATATTTTTATTAATGCACAATCTAATGGTGGGGAGATATCCCAAGTACCTCATCAGGCCCCCAAGTGTCTACATCCATTCAACTAACCAGCATCTTCCCACATTCTGAGTAGTTAAAACTTATTGAACTGGATAATCTTTTGTCGAGAAGAAAGAGTAACATACATCCTGGGCTGAAGGGATGACAGTCACAGACTTGTCATGCCATGGAGGAGCAAAAGCTGCTTGTCTGAGCTAGCCACCTCCTATTTATTAAGCAGCGCAAACAGCTTACATAAAATCATAATAAGCATTCCTGTGCAAAAACATAACATAACAGAGTAGAAGAACATAACAAGTTCTTTCAAGGCCTTTTACACAGGGATGAGAAAATAAGCTCTATTAATTACATTCCTAGCTGAGGCCTTGAGAAAGAAAGCTGGGACCTGGAAAAGATTAACTCTTTCACTGTCTCTCAATATACTCAGTGTCTTTTCATCACACTCTCTCTTCTCAAACCTGCCCAGCATGTTTACAGGAGGATAGCCTGTGATCATGCATCGAGGTCATCCAGGTGTGCCTGGACATGCGTCTTTGCATGACCCCAGGCCAAGAATCCCTACACTGGGCAGCCTTTTCTAGTTTATTGTTTGTTTAGACCAGGTACATCGTTTCTGTGAACACTGCCCATTGCCAGTCAGACTTGGGAACAAAACTAAGGATCCATCCCAGGCAACTGCTAGCATCTGTCTGCAGGCACTGAGTGAAGTGACCATTATATTTTTCTCCAGCAACTGTAACTGCTACACAACATGCCCCTGCCGTGTTTCCAGGGGCATTCTTTCTCCACCTGCCCTGCGCAAACAGAACACCTCCAGCTTCTTTTACTCAGCTTGCTACAATTCAGGTACCACTGATGATCACAGCATGAAACCTACCAAGAGAGCCACAGCCAGCATTCTTCCCTGATTATCTCCCTTAGTAGATTGCAGACTTTTAAAATTCAGTTTTTGTGGAGGGAGCAAAGCATACTGGGGTACTAAGTCTAGTTTTCATGGTAGTTTGCATGCCACTGGATGTTGGCATAAAGTAAACATAGCTGAGCTGTATTTGAAATTATTGTTCACTTTTAAAGGAATTCAATGAGAATGAAACTTGTACATTTGGAAGGGACAGGCACACTGGCTGGGGAGTGGGCAAGCCTGCACTGCCAGGGCTTTGCTGTTGCTGTTCTGCAGCTGAATCAAGACATCAGTCTCCGGGCAACTTTCACGAGCAGTGAATTCACTTTAAAAAAAAAAATCCAAAACATTATTAGAAGAAACTAAATCTCAGCAAGTCCCTTCCTTTCCCCCAGAAGCTGCATCAAATCATTTTCACAGTGTACCAAGATGTGTGAAATTGCCGTTTTAATTTTATAAGTGTTATTTTCACCATGAAACATGGAGATTTCAAACCTCTCTCTTCTATGCAATCACAACTGCTGACAGCTCATTCTCACATTGTCAGGTCCCTCTGCCAGCCCCAGCTACAGGGGGTGTGAAGAAAGGGTTAAGAACAAAGGCTCTGCACATTTGGTTTGATGTAACCCTTCTAAGATTGTTATATTAGATTTGGTCTACACCAGAGACGGCACACTGCAATCAACCCCCTGTCCTCACCGCCAATACAACTGCCCTTTTTCTCAACAAAATAAAACCACCTCAACATGGGGCATAGTGCTTATGTTGGCTTCCTAAGAGCAATGCAGCATCAATGTAGACACTGTGTCCCCTTACATCAGCTGCAGAGCTGTCATTCTTGTCAAATTGACAAGAAAGTCCCAGAAGAACTGTGTAGCTTAGGGTTCCCATATACCCAGTTTTTGCTGGATATGTCCTCTTTTTCCAGCATGAACTCTCCGTCTGGCCAGGTTTTTCTTGTGTCTGGGGAAAGGGGAGGGAGGAGGGGTACTGGGGAGAAGAGCCACGCTGGGGAAGAGGGAGGGAGAGCTGGGGAGAAGAGCAAGCTTCGGCCCTTACAACCTGTCCCACGTGGTGATCTTTGTCCAGAAAAAAGGCACCTCCTGGAGGCTCCCCATTAGGGTCCAGCTCCTGTGTTGCTTGGCAGAGCAGCTGGGCCAGGGGAGGAGCACAGCACAGCAGGGTAGGGGAGCAGCATGAGAGTCTGGGATTGAGGCTGGATGGAGTGCAGAGGGGGCAGGGTGTGAGGCTGGGATCGGATCGGCGGGGTGGAAGGGGCATCATATGAGGCTGGGATCAGGGCCAGGGGACTCAGGAGTAGGTGGTGGGGGCGCTGGGGGCGGGGGGGGGCACGCAGAGCGGGTGTGACCGGGATCTCCTGGGATAACGTTCTGAATGTGCAAAAATCATGGCAAGCTGTAAAATCGGGAGCCAGACTCCGCAAACACTGATGGGTGGTATTTAAACCAGGCTCCCTATAAGTCACAACCAGGCTTCTGGTTCCCCACACCGGTTACCACGAAGCGTGCCAAAATAGAAACAGCCCCCTTTATCGCACTCCAGCTCCTCTGGCTCCCACCTAGCCGCACGGTCTCTTAAAGAAATACATTCTCCTGACCCCAAAGGGCCAGAACAATATAGGTTTGTATCTTAGCCAATCCTTTAGTAACTACAACTAAAGGTTTAATATAAAAAGAAAAGAAACAAAGTATGAGAGATGTTAAAGAGTCAAAGTGAATCACATACATACAATGATTGAGAGTCCATAGAAAGCAAGTTCTTAGAAGAAGTTTGCAGGCACGATCAGTTTCTCTGGTGGACACCCTGCACCTTGGTGGGCCTCAGTCCTTTGTCCAGTCGCAGATGAATAATTCCAGAGATGGGTGTTGGCTGTAGTGCAGTTTGAAGACTCAAGACAAGATGGAGTTGGGGCAGTTGCCTTTTATCACCTCTGCCCTTCCCCATGCTGTCTGGAGTTTTTGCAAATCAAAATGGAGTCAGTCACATGGTCAGTTCCAGTGACTCACAGAGCAGGTTTGTCCCTGGGCCTACTATACCTGGGAGCTTCTTAATGGGCCATTAAGGAGACAATGGCTGTAGACATCAGTCTGGGGAGTTTCCCAGAATCACACAGGTTGAAATACAGATATAAAACATATTCCTAACTTCTAATACATATGCAATTCCTACACATGAACCATGTAATCATTCCCAGCAGATTACAACCTTTCTATTGGTACTAAACATGGCATAGTGCCTATGGATTATTGCAGTTATGAAATATTAATATGAAATAGTATCCTAAATGGCCCCCTAACTCCAGACAGCATCACAGGGGGCAGCATGCGAGGCCGGGATCAGGGCCGGGGAGAGGGGGGCAGCATCTGAGTGGGATCGGGGGGGAGAGGAGGCGCAAGGCAGGGGGCACCACCCCCATCTCTGGAGTGTCCTCTTTTGGGGAAGTTCAAGTATGGTAAAGCTAGTGTAGCTGGACCCCATCTGTAGGCTGGGAGTGAGGTGGGCTGGGTGTGAGAAGCCCAGGCAGCTAGTTCCCAATCCTGGCCTGGGGCAAGGCAAGAAGCCCAGGCACTTGTCCACCGGCTTCTGTAGCTGAGCTATGAAACTGACACGGCTATCTGGATCCAGCGCAGAGTGGGGAGGAAAGAAACCCCAGGCAGCTTGCTCTGGCTCTTGGTGGCAACAGAAGGGGTGGACTCATGGGGAGCACAGGAGCTTGTTGGGCAAGGCTCTCAGCTCCCCACACAGGTCAGGGGAAGTGCTTCTGGCAAGGACACACTTCACCAACCCAAGGAGGGCAGTGTGGACATCAGCCACCTTACAGCAGTGGCTATAAATCAGCCCGTGTCAGGTCAACTTATTTTTCAAATCTAGACAAGGCCTAAGAGACACGTCTAGGAGCAAATGGGGTTTCCTTCGCAGGTGTCTGTTCTTACTAACACTGCAGCACCATGTCAGCATTTAAATAAATAATAAATGCACAGCCACTTAGGGTGTGTCTGCACTGAAGCTGGGAGAGAGCCTACTAGTGCAAGACGACAGACTTTTGCTAGAGGGGTTCGAGCTTGTGTACTAATCTGATCCGTCTTCCTCCAGCATGTGATGCTGCAAGGTCCTGAGGACTCTCGTGCTGGCCCAGCAAAGCACATGCCTACCTTGAAACATGAGTAGTCTCAATGATTTCTGCGGGATCACTCACATGCTTTACTAATCGGGGCTGGAGTCCTCAGCACCTTGAAGGATTAAGCCCCAAAAGTGCAAGCTCCTACCTCTTGAATAAAAGAATTTCCATCAGCGGCTAGGACACATGACAATTGCCATTCTGATTCTGTCCAGCAGAGGGCAGGCAGACATACACACTAGCTTTCTCATTACATTATTGCAAACTCTTTGGGGCAGGGACCATCATTTACTAACAGTTAACACAATGAGGACCAGACCGGATGTGGCATCGTTTATGTAGATGGATTTAGACAGTGACTATTTCAACTCTCCAGGTGCTTTATCCTTCTGCTATGGACCTTAGTGGGGGATTCATCACGGAGAACTCATTCCGTGCTACTCTGCAGCAGCTGCTTACCAGCATAAGAAACAGAACAGCAGGTTAGGGCTACAAGCAAAGTGAGCTGTATCCAACAATCACAGGGGAAATCTTAGAAAGTAGAATGCAACTTGGAATTTAGGCAGAACTCCATCGCTTAACCCTCACCATAGGAAAAGTGCCACAAGAGCCTAAAGACAAGTATCTGAGTTTTATGTCTTATCCTAAAGACAGCAGCTCCAACATCATCTGTTAGCAGAGAACAGAGCATCGGTTAATGACTGGCTCAAAGACTACCATTAACTTAGGGCCAGCCTCTCAGAGCTGAGACCTGTAAAACTTCCTGCATCACCCTCATTGTTCCTTGGTAGGCTCCCATCTAAGCACCAAGAAGCAGCACTGTCCCATGGGGGGAGCGGGGCCTGGGGCCAAGTGGCCAAAGTGGGGCCCCGCCTGCAGGGGTGGGGGAGTCAGAGTCTGCCCTGGCCCTGGCGGGAGCCGGCTCCGGCCAGGAGGCCAGGACCACCTGTGTGTGGGGGTGGAGCCGGCTGTGTGGGGCAGGCCGGCCCAGAGGTCGGGCCCCATGTGCTCTGCTCTTGGGCCTGCCTGCTCCGCCTTGGGGGCGGGGAGGGCCAGCCCAGGGGCCAGGCATAGCCTTCCCGCTCCGCCCCGCCCCACTGCCTTCATCTGGGTGCCAAAGACAGCGAGGCGACCGTGGGAGGAGGGGCTGCGGCTCGCGCGTGGGTCCCGCACTGCCCCGCTGGGAGCAGGACAGAGCGGGGCTCATGTACCCGCGGGGCCCGGGGCAATCGCCCCATTCACACCCCCCCCCCCCCCCCCGGGATGGCCCTGCCAAGAGGTTTGGTTGTGAAGTCTGACAAAAGCACACTCAGAGAGGGCCTGTCTGTTACCTAATGACAGGGATAGGAAAGTATCTTTTTCTCCCCATTACAAAGTATGGGCTCACCTCTCCTTCAACCCTAACTTCCCCTGGAGCCTTTGACAGACTAGAACAAAAGGTGTGATGTTAGGGGTCAGCCCACATGTGCTAATTAACATTTGAAAAAGCTGGTGTAGACAAACACCCTCCTCTACCACATGTTAAAATGATCAGATTAAAGCCAACCGGGACATCAGTCTTCGACTTGACTCTGAGCACGTCACGGTAATACTCTGCTTTGTCTGCATTACTCGCCTCAACCTCAGTCTCTCGCTGGGAGTACAGTGAAGTCTTGGGCTATGGGCGGAACCGTTAGGCAGCGTTCAAAACCCAAATGAAATTTTCATAGGCCAAGCTTAAACAGGGTGGGCGTCAAAGGCTACAAAGCATTAATTTTCCTTTTCATGTTGCTTTTCCTTCCCCCTGGTTTTAATGCGATAGATCATCTGATAATGACAGACAGTGGCTCTGACATGCACATACAGAATTACAGAGCACAGGAAATTGGATACTAGACTTTATGCTGTATTTCGGGGGATGCTGGACTGGACTCACCACCAGAAAGAGACACTCTGTCAATGCTGTCACGTTCCCCACAGCCACCGGCATGCTGTCATGCATTCAATTTCCTGCCATCAGTTATATCTATTGTGCAGGCACAGAACAGAAATATGAAGTGAAACTGATTTAAAGATTTACATGAATGAAACTCCAGCTCTGTCTACACTAGGAAATTAACTGCTGATGAAGAGTTTTCAGCAATGCATGCCCGTGTACCGATCCTGACAGTGCTTTACGTGTGTGTAGACACATCCATTTTCAATACTGTCTTGAGGGGACCATTTTCAGTAACAGCGTGGTTTCTTAATGTAGACAAGGCTTCTAAGTGCATATGGGGAAGGGCCAGGAGGCTTGTATGGGCATATAAAAATCTAGATGTTTTCTTTTCTATGTGCCCTTCCTCCTCTCACAACAAAAGATCCCCTTCTCCGTGCATCTTCAAATCTCTCCTCCCCACCCACACCTCCATGGGCACAGCTGGTCAGTTCTGTGCTCACATGGAGGCAGCACAGGGATTATACAAGCCGTATTATCATCATGTCACTGCCTTCAATACCCTTCAGGGAGGCTGCTTTACCTACCAGAGAGACAAGGGACGGTGTGGCTCTTTCACAGCTGAAGGAGGTAGGAGGGGAAGTCTTTGAAGAATAGGTACAGACCAAGTGCTATTTGGTAATTCACAGGCAATTTAGTTCGGCATGCTCCAGTGGATCAAGTACTACAGACTTCACTCTCCAGACTTGAAGAAGAGTTCTGTGCCCCTCAACAGTTTGCCTCTTCTACCTACAGACATCGGTCCAGTTACCTCACCCTTTGTGTCTCAGGACATACTACACTGACACTCAGGAAACCTAGGTCCTACTCCTGGCTTTTCCACACCCCTATTGTATCAAACAGAACAAATTATATCACCTCTCAAGGTAAATAGATGGAAAGCAATTATACCACCTCTCAACATTAAGGTAAATAGATAGAAAGCACTATATGAAAGTGAAACTTTTCATCCTTGCTTTAGTTTTGTTTATTATTGGGTTGAATGAAAGTTCTGGACGCAAACATCCTCCCATATTTCAGGAAGTGAGGTTCAGATTTCAGACCTGGAAGCAGATCTTGCTGCTGCCACCTTTCTTGTTGGTGAAAGAAAATTTTCACATCTAAACACTCTGAAGCTCTAAATCCAGCCCTCAATTTTGTAGCACACATGCATCTACCAGCATTAGAGAAACTAAAAACAAGAGGCCTTAGAGTGATTTCGTCTTCAAGCATCTTTTATGAACATTGAGTCCAACAATTTCCCTGATGAGGAAGCAGAAGCACAAAGCAACTAGAACAAATTTTCAGAGATGAGCCTCCAAGATTCCAATCAACTAACGGAGAGTGTCCAGCACCTCTAAAAATCAGACCCAAAGTTTCTCAAGATGGACACTGAAAAATGGAGGCACGCAATATTACAAGGAGAATTTTGAACATCTTAATGATTTGCGCAAGGCTACACAAATCAGTAGCAGAAATAGGAAGAGAACCCAGAAGCCCTACCTTCCAGTCTCATAGAATCATAGGGTTGGAAGGGACCTCATGAGGTCATCTAGTCCAACCCCCTGCGAAAAGCAGAACCACTCCCACTAAATCACCCCAGCCAGGGTTTTGTCTAACCGGGCCTTAAATGTTTCCAAAGATGGAGATTCCACCATCTCCCTAGATAACCCATTCCAATGCTTCACCACTCTCCTAGTGAGAAAGTTTTTCCTAATATCCAACCTCGACCTCCCCACCTGCAACTTGAAACCATTGCTCCTTGTTCTGTCCTCTTACTACTGAGAACAGCCTCCCTCCTCTTTGGAACCCCCCCTTCAAGTAGTTGAAGGTTGCCATCTAATCCCCCCTCATTTTTCTCTTCTACAGACTAAATAAACCTAATTTCTTCAGTCTCTCCTTGCAAGTTATGTGCCCCAGCCTCCTAATAATTTTCGTTGCCCTCCATTGGACTCTTTCTAATTTGTCAACATCCTTTCTGTAATGGGGAGCTCAAAACTGGACACAGTATTCCAGATGCAGCCTCACCAGTGCCGAATAGAGGGGAATTATCACATCCCTCGATCTGCTGGCAACACTCCTACTGATGCAGCCCAATATGTCATTAGCCTTTTTGGCATCAAGAACACACTGTTGACTCATATCCAGCTTTCCGTCCACCATAAACCCCAGGTCCTTTTCTACAGTGCTGCTACTTAGGCAATCGGACCCCAGCCTGTAGCAGTACATGGGACTTTCCCCTTTTTAGTGCAGGACTTTGCACTTGTCCTTGTTGAACCTCAGGAGATTTCTTTTGGCCCAATGCTCCAATTTGTCTAGGTCTCCCTGAATCCTGTCCCTCCCCTCCAGCGTGTCTACCATTCCCCCCAGCTTAGTGTCATCCACGAACTTACTGAGCATGCAATCTATCCCAATAACCAGATCATTAATGAATATGTTGAATAGAACCAGCACCAGGACCGACCCCTGGGGCACTCCACTCGTTACTGGTTGCCAACTAGACATTGAGCCATTGATTCCTTCCTGCTGAGCTCAATGACCTAGCCAGTTTCTACCAACCTTACAGTCCACTCATTCAACCCATACTTCCTTAACTTGCTGACAAGAATGCTGTGGAAATCGTATCAAAAGCTTTGCTAAAGTCAAGGTATATCATGTTGATGGCTATTCCCGCATCCACAAATCCAGTCATCTCATCACAGAAGGCAATCAGGTTGGCCAGGCACAATTTGCCCTTGGTGAATCCATGCTGACTGTTCCTGATCACTCTATTTTCCTCCAAATGTTTCAGAATGGATTCTTTGAGGACCTGCTCCCTGATTTTTCCAGGGATTGAGGTGAGGCTGATTGGTCTGTAGTTCCCAGGATCCTCCTTTTTCCCTTTCTTGAAGATAGGTACTATATTTGCCTTTTCCGATCATCCGTGACCTCCCCCATGCCCCATGAGTTTTCAAAGATAATAGCCAGTGTCTCTGCAGTCACATCGGCCAACTCCCTCAGCACCCTCGGATGCAGTTCATCTGGCCCCATAGACTTGTGCATATCCAACTTCTCTAAGTAGTCCCTACCTAACCTGACCTTCCATCACCGAGGGCTGCTCTTCTCTGCATTACCCAGTGTAGTATCATGTTGATTACTCTTGATTACCTGTCTGTAACTAACAATGACGAGTGAGTGAGCTGGTTTAGCTACAATGAGAATTCCTCCCTCCAAAACCTAAGTCAAACTATACAGTTTTTAACAAATTGGTTCTTGGGGGCAGGGGAAGCATGTTTTCTAGCGGTTGTGTGTATGTAATTCTCAAAGTTTGTCTTCCCTATAGCATTAGCGTGAGTCAGTTACACTCAAGCTAACCTAGCTCAAGCGAGAGTGGTCAAACTGCAAAACACTCAAGTTACACAGTGTTTGTAGCAGTACAAAATGCCTAATCCCCAATGCTTCACTAGCTTCAGTGTCTGCATCATTTGAGTTTTAGCCTCCTCCAGGCCTCCCCCTGCCACCCAATGGCACCTAGTCTTATGGAAGGTGGACACTGCAGATAAGAGCAGTGAGCAGCGGCTCACTTGTGGTTCCGGAGACTCCATGTACTGCAGACAGACTTTATTACTAAATAAAATGTCACACACACAGGGAGCTAGCTTTATAACCCTTTCTGGTACAAAGAGAGGCCTGACTCACTTGAGCCAAAAGTACTTTCCACTAGAGGGCAGCATCAGACACACACATAGGGAGCCAGTACATTACAAGTAGAGCCCCCACACCAACACAAAACCATGGATTCGCATCAATTTCTATTCAACCCACCACCCACAATCTCTGTCTTCTTCACAGGGCATTCACAGCTCTGGGCCCCCAATCACCTGTTTGGAGGCCAGCCCCACTGCAGCTGCTGTCACTGAACAGCTGATGGGCAGCCCACGTTGGGGCTCCCAAATCTCAAAGGTGGGGAGCAGCCTCAGAGACTATAAGGAACAGACAGCTGCTTCCCCACCTTTGTGTTCTGCATCCGATCCACCACCTGCTGTCGACCAAAAAAATCGTCTGAGGCTATAAAGCAGGTATTTGTGGATTTGCAGGGCTCTAATTACAAGACCTCAATCCAAAAGGTACTATTATTCCCCAGAGAATAACAGATACAGCAACTGCCGGGGCAATCAATCCTCATGCTTCAGAATAAGCTGATCAGCAGGGAGGTTCATACTTTTTCCCATGCTGCCTTTTGGGAGGAACTCCCATAAACATCCCCAAAGCCACTTTATTGTTCTCTCTGACAATTTCTCCACTGTCTCAGCAACAGCAAGGCTGCTGTCACGCAGGGCCCACGACCCATCATGCTGACCATTACTGTCACATTTTTCCTTTTTAAAAAAAAAAACCCACAAGGAGTTCTGTGGCTTGAGAAAATCCCAGTTCATCAGACACTTGAAGATGGAGATCTTCTCCCATTCTATAAGTTGTCCGTCTTCAAGCGTCTGAAGTGGGATTTTCTCCCATGAAAGCTCATGTAATAAATCAGTGGTTCCCAACCTTCTCTCTGCTGTGGCACATCTTGATGCCTTCAATTATGTTGTGGCACACCGCCATTATAAATTCATGAATATTCAAATTAATCTGTGAATATTCATGCGCCATGGCACACTGTCTTGGGAAATGCTGCTATGTAGGACTGTAGGGAGAGCAGGGGTGGCAAGAGAGGAGAGGGGAGGTCAGGAGTGGCTTTGTGGGGTGGCAGGAGAGTGTGGGGAGTGAAGCAGGGCAGGGGTGGCAAAAGAGGGCAAGGATGGCCATGTGGGGAGCAGGCAAAGGTGGCAAAAGAGAAGAGGGGAAGGGAGGGCAGGGGTGTCTATGTGGGGTGGTAAGGGGGAGCCTGGGATGCAAAAAGGCAAGGCAGTGCATGAAGCATGGAATAGCAATGGGGCCTCAGTGGGCCCCCGTCACTGCCTGCTGGGTCCCCCACAGGGACTTGCTAGGGCCCCAACCCCCTCCACCCAGGCCAGCGCCAGCCCTCCATTCCAGCCCCACAACCTCATTTGGCCCTCATAGACCCCTCTGTGGGCCTTAGCAGGTTCCTTGCAGGGCTCCTCCCCAGGCCTTACCAGGGCCCTGCCTGGCCTGCACCAGCCAGCCTCATTGAGCCCCCACCAGCACCTCACTGGAGTCGCCGCTGACCTTGCCAGGAGCCTCCGCTGGCCTCCCTGGGTCCCCCACCATGGGTCTAGCTGGGGCCAGCACCAGCCCTCCACACCCCCCTTGGCTCCTGGGGTCCTCACAGCCCCCTGCAGGCCTCACTGCCCCCACCAGCCTTGCTGGCATCACTGGGGCCCCTACAAGGGCCACACCAGCCCCCACCCCACACTGACGTCACTGAACCCCAGGGGCCTCACTGGAGCCCCCACACCCACCAAGGTGATCCACCGCCCATGGCTCTGGCTCAGAGATCGCCCCCCGGCCGAGGCAACATGGGGCTGCCATCCACAGCTCTGGTTACAGGGGACCCTCTGCCCCCCCCCATGAGTCTCCACTCCCCATTCTATCACATTCCATCCCAATGCCTGCCCAACCCATTAACACCCCCACCTACTCACTCTCTCTTACCTTCACAGGCCCAGATTGCGTCTTCTGGCTTTGTACAGCCGATGTGGCTAGGGTGGGGAGATTTAAATTGACCCAAGCCACGCAGATTCTCACAGCACACCTGCAATAAATAAATTCATCAGTCTTTAAAAATGCCACAGGACTCCTCGTTTGTTTTGCTGAATTAGGCTAACACAGCTATCTTTTGGAACTGGTCAACATTTTTTCTTGCATTGTTTGTCTAGCTTTCTCTCTATTGACTCTTAGATTGGGGACACTTTGGGCAGTGACTTATCTCTTTATTTTGCTTGTATAGCCCCTGACACAATGGGGTGCTGGCCCATGACTGAGGAAACTGGGTGCTTTGCTAATACAAACAACAAATAAGTTTTCCTACCATAATACTGCACAACAAAATGGATTAGAGGCAGTCATGCATATTGACTCAGTTAGCAGTTGCCACATTTGGGCCCAGATTATTTATTATTGACCTTGATTAATATGCATGGTGCAGCAGTATTGAAAAAAAAGGCAGAGGAGAGCTCAGTAAGGCCAAGGTGGCAGCTCTTAGACCAGACACTAAAGGAAATGTGTGACAATAAGAGATCAGCAAGAGAGACTACATGCCCCTATAAAAAGCTAATTGCTGCATAGCCAGGCATTATTTGGATACTGAACAACCCATATGCCAGACCTGACTTTTAGCAAGTATTTGTTTGTTTCTCTCATACCCCCACCCATACACATACCTTCCCATTTTAATACAATAAAGGAAGAGACCTAGAGAGAAGAGTTAGGGTTATGCTGTGTTCATACAATGGGGACAACATTGTTAAGTTCCATGGAAAATTGAAATTCCTTTCTATTACAGAGGGAAAAATTGAGCAATAAGGAGAAAAAGAAGTGACTAAGTCCATGGTTGAGATTTTGGTGTGAAAAAGATGAGAATTACTCAGTGTGGGTAAAGAGTGGTGTGTTTAGAGACTGAAAGGGGCATTTTTAGGGATAGTCTGATGGCTAGCATGAGAGGGTACTTCACTCACCACTGGGATAGTGCTGTTCCTGGCCCTGCTGGGGAATAGTTCATCAGATGGGCACCCCTTCCTGCAGTTGCATGCTACCTTTCCACATCTTTCTCTGAGTTTGCAGATCCTTTCCCACTCCATGAGGGACTGCTGCCTCTTCATGACTCAGGGCTTGCCTACACGAGCACCGTATTCCGCATTAAAAATCATTACCACGCGTTAACAAGCAAACTGTACAGACGTGAAACGTTGTTGCTGCGCACTAAGCGCCTTGTTGCAGCGCATTCCAACAACCACTCC
>ML685785.1:2887544-2949117 GCA_007922175.1 Pelusios castaneus | reverse complement strand
TCTGTGCATCAGCTGCGGCTGCGGTTTAAAGCCCCGCGGCCACAGCTGAGTCCCGGAGCCCGGGAGCTGTGCTGGGGTTCGGGTGACAGTGGGGGCTGGCAATGCAGCCCCCCCTGCCACCGGAAGCCCTGCAGCGGGGCTAGGGGGCTGACTGTGGGCAGTGCATGGTAGGACAGGTGCCCACCATGCACTGCTCTTCTTTCACAAAGGAGCATTCCAAGGGTGAATGCTCCTTTGCGAAAGAAAGAGCACGTGTGTACGCGAGAAAGCGCAATACTTATAGCGCTTTACTTGTCCCGCAATAACTTATTGCGGGACAAGTATTCTCGTGTAGATAAGGCCTCAGCCCTCCAGCCAGGTCACTAGACACACTTTCCTCTTCTGAGGAATCTAAGTTTTCCCCCACCAGCAACCATAACAGTTTTCCTATTCAGTGCCTAAGGGTATGACTTCCTTGGGGCCTCTCAGGCCCACCCTCTATTCTGGGTTCCAGCTCAGGGACCCTCCAATCTATGGTCTGTTCCATTCTAAAGCTTAATGCCTTTCCCTGAACTGCATCTTATCTTCCTAGCTCCCTCTCTGGGTTACTGACCCACATACACCTCCCTTCTCTCAGAGAGGGGCTAAAGACTTCCCAGCAGCCCCTTTCTGTGGCTAGTTTTCTGGCTTTTTAGTTCCAGCCCAGCTTGTTCCTCCTCAGCTGGGCTCCTTCATTCAATCAAGGGATTGCTTAGCCACCTGATTCCTCTCAGCTGTGGCCTGTTGGATTAATTACCCCTTTCTTTGGCTTCATTAATCCTTCCAAGGCAAATGTGGGATGAACACAGGGGCACTGTTATCCAGAAAAGAGATTCAGGACACAGGCCTCAGATCTCTTTGTCTGCCCCCAGCTGCATGTATCTTCTCCTGTCCCCAAGCTCTTCCCCCAGCCCCAGCACTAAACTCTTCTTCTACCCCCACTTCCCTGGCCCAGCATCTGAGCTCTTCTCCTGGCCATGTGCACCTTCCCCTCTCTCTCCCCAGCCCTGAACCCCTTCTTTTGCCCAGCTCCCAAGCCATCCCCCTGGTCCAGCACAGGACTTACCTTTCCTGGAGTAGGCGAGCATCCAGATGCTGGGTGGCTAAAGGCTGGTTTAGATTTCCCAGCTGGGTCCTCACTGGGCCACATGCCTGGGAGTGCAGCAGGGTGGGAAATTTAAAATGGCCCTGTTGGCCCCAGCACCCAGGTGTGGCTCAGGGCACTCCTCAGAGCACTCGGGGCCCAGAGCCCCCAATGCCACTGGGTGAACACTCCATCACAGCTAGATTAGCAGCACAGAGAGAATAATTTTATTATTGATTTTTGTGGCTAGGAATCTTGTGCTAAAAATCAATTGCTGCTAAAAACCTTCCAATACCAGAGGTGATTCGGTCTCCCTGGAATAAAGGACACTGTGGTGGAGCTAAATTAAAGTTTTAGTCTGTCAGCATATGCTTTACCAAACACAGAATGGACAGAAGGTGGACAAAAGATTTAGTCTATACCCCTGAGCACAAACAACAATGGAAGTGTACATTAATGTATCTCTTTTCATCCAAAAAGATCAAAGAAACCTTTACAAATTATATTGACACACACAAACAACTGCTTCACCAGCCACAAAAATGAAATAATCATTGGGGTGGAACTTAATAGATGTCTGTCTACCCACAGCATCACCACTCAGCTATTAGGTTAGGGACAGAGGTTTTCAAACTTTTTTTTCTCGAGACCTAGTTGAAAAAAAATCATTTATGCCTGCAACCCAACAGTTACATCTTGGAGCAACGCATTCCTGTCTTTTGGCGGCAGCAGCAGGGGGCACCGCAACCCAGTACCCGAGGGTCTGCCACCCAGTACTGGGTCCCGGCCCATAGTTTGAAAGCCACTGGGTTAGGAGAGGAAGAATGCTATATCTAGATGAAACTACAGGAAGTATGTTATGTAACTAAAATATAGTTGCTAACACTGGAATTTGGCTAGAATACCACACAGGGAGAAGACATTTGCTATGTCAGGGATCTCGACACCAGTAGACACAGGCATAACAAGATCCAACAGCTGGCAGCTGAAGCTAGACAAATTCATATGGGAAGCAAGTCACTAATGTTTAACAGCAAGAGTAATTATCCAGTGAAACAGTTTATCTAGGGATGTGGTTGGTTTTCCATCATTTGTAGAGTCTTTAAATCAATATTGGGTGTCCTACTAAAAGATATGCTCTAATTCAGCCATAATTTATTATTTTGGGATGAAATCCTATAGGCCGCAGGATGTCAGACTAGGATGACACCTTCTGAGCTCAGAAGGGATGAATTTTTAACTACCCAAATCACCACATTTTCACATCTTTTCCTAAATGAAGATCTCCAACACCCTTCTGAGTCACAGTTCAAAAGGGAAAAGACAACCTACTAGGTTCCACAAAACTTTGAGAGAACACTACCTATGAAGATTTCTCCTTTGAAGACACCTGAGGCCTAAAGAGAGGAAATTAGAACTTAAGTGATTTTGGCAACTTCTGTAGTGTGGTGTGACTTTGCTCATCAGAGGCATGATAGGAGATTTAACTAGCAATCTTAGCATAACTCTAAAACAAAGCTCACCTCAGTGATGTCAACAAGATATTCAAGCTCTAAGGACCTTTGACTCCACTGTCTTATACCTTGGGCATCATTTGCACCTGTGCAACGTGGGCATAAAATATTCCAACTAGTGTAAATGGAATGAGTAATTCTAGTTCGGTAACACTTCCCACCCACTTTGTGCTCACTGTACACAGTAGTAAATGATGATACCAGGCACAAGGCAGGGAAGGGTCAGGCCCAAAAAACTGCAAAAGGAAAGGGGCTTTCAGGAAAGGAAAAGTATCCACTAAAATGCATTATAACAAACAACAAAGTGGCCATGTGGAGAAATTAAATGGTCTTCCTTGAGCTCTGGCAAATTGGCATTGAAAAGAGAAGTGTGAGTCATTAGAAGAAAAGGTTAAGCAGCCCCAGAACCTGTCTCTTAGATTTTAAATCACACAAACACTGAATGGCTTATAGCTCTTTAACCTGCCTACTCTGTCTTTACAAATATGGGTCACGGAGACATAATGAGAGAGACAAGAAATGTGACCACAAAAGTGGGATGGGAGAAGTGTTATTTTACAGGGCTTTATTCTTGACAAAAGAATATGTTTTTATGTTGCTTGCTACAGAGTCTTGGCTAAGGATATCTGGTGCAGCCTGGCCAAAACTACAGAGGGTGCGTGAAACAGAACAGATCATTTGGGGATTGGATAGTTCAGAGACGTATTAATGAATTCAGGGCCTTTCATTAGTATGTTTCCACTTCTGATTTGACCCTGGTCAGGGAAGTCTTGATCCTAATTCCCACCCATCTGCTGTTTTGGTGCACCTGTGAAATGGTTGGATAACCTTAGTCTGAGTTCTATCTGGGAGGTATCTACAGGAAAAGAGCATCATTACAATTGGTGCTAATCAACCCCAGTTTTGTAAGCCACAAAGCAAATACAGCACTGAGGCTATGTCTACACTTGAAAAGTTAAGTCGATTTTATAAAGTCGACTTAATAAGGTCGACTTTAAGTCGACTTAAAGTGGACCTTATTAAGTTGACTTTATAAAATTGACTTAACTTTTCAAGTGTAGATGTGGCCCCTTTTCGACCTTATTAAGTCGACTTAACATTTTAAGTCGACTTTAAAAGGTCCACCTAGGCACTACTCCGCATCTCCACTGGCTTAAGTCAACTTAATAAAATCGACTTAAGCACTAGTTCGAATTAAAATCAGGTGTCATGAATTCGAACTAACTTTTCCTTAATTCAATTTAAGGAGCAGCTTAAGTCAAATTAAGGAAAGCCTAGTGTAGATACGAAGTAAATTAAGTCGACTTAAGCCTCCTTAAATCGACTTAATTTGTAAGTGTAGATGCATCCTGAGTGAGGTGATGCGAGTTCCTCATCCCGCTGCCCCTCCTATGTGTCAGTACTGTCTGGAAGGCAGGGGTCTGAAGAGAGTTTGGTCTCCAAGGGCCATTCAGCCTGGGACTTTCTGCTGATCTTGACAAGGAGACAGCTAAGATTTCCAGCGATGGTGGTGATTTCTGTGATATGGACACACTAACAGCTGGACTGAGAAATATGCAGGCTCCTCTGGAGTGGAAGAGAAACATAGCATAGAAGTGGTATTTGATGAGAGGCCTGGGACTGAAGGGGTGCATCTACACTTACAAGTTAGATCGACTTAAGGAGGCTTAAGTCGACCTAAACTACTCTGCATCCGCACTGGACTTTCCTTATGTTGACTTAAGCATTTCCTTAAGTCGACTTAAGGAAAAGTTAAGTTGACTTAATAACACCTTGATTTAGGTCGACAACGCTTAAGTCAACCTTATTAGGTCAACGTAAGCCAGTGTGGATGGGGATTAGTGCCTAAATCCACTTTATTAAGTCGATTTAAAATGTTAAGTCGACTTAATAAGGTCGAAAAGGGGCTATGTCTACACTAGAAAAGTTAAGTCGACTTAATACGGTCGACTTAACTTTTCAAGTGTAGACATAGCCAAGGGCACTTGGAAATTAGCCCTTGCAGTCATGCAATATTTAACTAAGCTAGTTCCATGATGACAGGATCTCTGAACCAGTTACCAGATGTTGTGATGCCATCTCAGATCAGTAACGTATTGTTACAGGTCCAGATGCTCTTTTTTTTTCCAAGTCTGCCCGTCATACCACGCTCCAATCTATACATACAAACAATCTAGAAGCTGAATATTTTGTTCAAGCAGAATTCAAAGCATTTCATTAATTAGGTAGCACAAGTAGCTTTCACTGGGTGACAGAGGAGAGAACAGGAAAATGGCAGACCTAGCCCCCAATCCTACAGGCCCTTACCGATGGATGGACCTAACTTTGAGTGTGTAATTCCACTCAGCTTTAACTGGGTGAGTAGCCCCATTCCGCTCATACAGCAGTATATGCTGGATCAGGGCCAATACTGCCAAACTTGCTGCGTCAGGGCAGGGCAATCACTTAACGTGTCTCTGTCTCAGATTCTGCCGCTAGAAAACTTGGTGAATACTAGGTATCCACTTTTGAAATGTGCCTTTAGATCGGGAATATCGAAAGGACAGGTCAGTCTTGCTTGTCAGTCCTGCTTTCTGCCTGTAGATGGACCTTCCAGGTGGGCTGTCAGAGACTGAGCACCCAGGCGCTCCATCTCCCACCCCCCTTCAGCCCACCTACTGGCGAGGCAAGTGGGCTGTGGTCAAGTGATGAGCCAGGGCTCACTGCCAGGAGGCCTGCTGGCAAATTTCCTTTCTTCCGGCAGCAGCAAATGGAATTGAAATGTGTCAGGTGGGTTGCCGAAGCGCTGTCATTTTGATTTTCCCAATGGAAAACTGAATTTTTTTCCTGCAAAAATGAAATTTTCCTGGGAATGTTTTCAGTTTGGTGAAAAGGGCATTTTTCCCGCAGAAAGATGGCAGATTCCCAACCAGCTCTCCTTCATGCCTGCTGAGCAGGGCGAGGGACTGCCAGGGATTACCCAGCAAGTGTGGAAAGGTAAGCACATGCATAAGTCTTAGCAGGACCCAAGCCACAGTCCTTGGCCCGATGAGCTCACAATCTAAATAGAGATGATAAAGGGTGGGCTTGGAAAGAGAAGCACATGGAGGTGAAATCATTTGCTCAGGGTCATGCAGTAGCTCCGTCACAGGCAAAACTTGTAACTCCCAGTCTGAACCCCTTGCTGCTGGATCAAACTGCAGCATAAGCTAACTTAGCTTTCCCCAATGGGTGCAGTTCATTTTCTTTCTGCATTTCATAGGGCTCAGCCAGTGAAACTAGGTGAATGAGTTTTACTTTTTGCTTCTAGCCAGCTAGGCGCTCTCAGTTCCATGCACTAACACAGGGCTGTTTGTTGGGACATGTGGATTTCCAACCAGAACTATATGAAACATGTGTGACTTGAACAAGAGCTGGATGGTGGAGCTCCAAGAGATGGCAATGGTGGGAGCATTAATGGGTTGCTTGTGAGGTCCTGCGAAGTTTGTGGAGAGCTGCAGTGCACAAACTTTTTACACCCAATCCCCAAAATGTGTGAGTATGATACTCATTTCAGTGGAAAAGATTGCAGCTATCTGAGACAATCCCTCCTTTTCCAGCAGGTGTTCATTACATAAACCAGGGAGGAAAGATGATCCTGTGGTTAGGACACTGGACTGGACCACAAAAGTTATGGAGCCAAATCCTGTCTCTGTCACAACCTTCCTGTGTGACTTGGACAAGTGACTCAATTCTCTGTCTGTAAAATATGGATAATAACACTTCCTTTCTCCCACCATTTGTCTGTTTACACACTGCCTAACACAATAGGGTCTGATCTACGTTCAGTCCTCTATGTGTACCACTGTAATAGCAACAAGGAGCCTATGAGTAATGAGTAATAGCCTACTTGTTTTCCATGTGCGGGAGTAGCTGTTATCTGGATGAGACCAAAATGGACAGCGATGCCACAGCATGCATTTCTATCACCCCCAAGTCTGCTAAATAGCTGTACTACCTGTGTAGCATTAGGGGGACTCTCTCCTTCAGATTCCTTACTAGGGGTGCGTCTACAATTACAAATTAAGTCGACTTAAACTATTCCGCGTCCACAGTGGGCTTTCCTTAGGTTGACGTAAGCATTTCCTTAAGTCAACTTAAGGAAAAGTTAAGTTGACTTAACATCTCGTTTTACATCGACTTACTGCTTAAGTCAACCTTATTAAGTCAACTTAAGCCAGTGTCGACACGAAGTAGTCTTAAGTCAACCTCCATGGCCTCCAGACCTCCCTCCCAGGGTTCCTGGCACAGGAAGAGCCTGTCCTGGCCAACCACAGGGCAGGACACAGCCCTGCCCACCCTGCTCCCCAGAGTTGCCCAGGCCTGCTGTCAGCAAGCATGGTTGAGCTGAGCAGCCAGCACTGCAAATGGGCCCCATCCTGGAGCCACCAGGAAATCCTGGACCTGCTGGCCATTTGGGGGATGAGGCAGTGAACTCCTGGTTGCATGGCAGGCACCGCAAGCGGGAGGTGTATGCCTCCATCTCCCAGACCCTGGCTGCCAAGGGCCACACCCAGGACACCCATCAGGTCCGGGTGAAAATCAAGAACCTCCGACAGGGTTACCAAAAGGCCTGAGAGGAGACGGTCCGGACAGGGGCAGCCCCCACCACCAGCTGCCGGTATTACCAGCAGTGGATGCCTTCCTGGGGGAGGAGAGTGACAGCCTCTCAGCCCACATAATCGACTCTGCCGAGCCACCTTCCCTCCTCGACGACCAGGAGGAGGGCTCAGTGGACAAGACTGTGGTGCTGGAGGAAGGGGAGACCAGCCAGCAGCAGGGCACCCCACCAGCCCCGTAGCCTGCCAACAACCTGGAGCTCATCCCTGCCCCAACAGCAGACACCGCCACCAAGGAGGAGGAGCAGGTTCCCCCCACTGAAGAAGACCCAGGCGAGGGGACAGCACGCCAGCACCTGCTGCACCTGACCGTGAGTGCTCCCTCCCTCCCTGTGGGCAGGGCTTGGGGGACATGGCCCAGGGACAGACATTCTTCACTCCCCCCAAACCCTTTACCCCGACCCCCTTCAATCCCCCAATCCCCTCTCCCCCCAACCCCCTTCACTCCCCTCAGTTCCCGTAGCTCCCAACCCCCAGTCTCCCCCCACCCCCCGAATAAAAACCCTGTACACCATAATATGTTCTGTTGTGTTTTTTATTGGTTTGGGGACGGGGGAGACGGGTGTGTGGGGGAGGGGGGCAGGCATGGGCAGGTTGTGGAGGTGACACGGCCTGGGAGCAGGCCCACCCCTCAGTGCTCCTCACTGTCAAAGTGGGTCCTCAGCACATCCCGGATGAGCTGTGCTTTGCCATTGGAACCACTGAGTCCGGGGCAGGGTGTCATTGGGCTGCTCGTACTGCACAGTGAGCCACTCAGCCTTGGCCTCCGAGACGCGGGGAACCCTTTCCCCCCGCAGCTCACAGAGGTTGTGCAGGTAACAGCATGCGCTGACAATCTCCAGGAGGTTGCTCTCGCCAAGCTGCAGGCAGGTCAGGAGGGCCCTCCAGTGAGTCTTCAGATGTCCGAAGGCACGCTTGACGACACTGTGGCACCGGTTGAGCCTCTGATTGAAGAGGTCCCTGCTGTCATCCATGTGGCCCGTGTATGGCTTCATAAGCCAGTGTAGTGAAGGGTAGGCGACATCTCCGAGGATCAGGAGGGGCACCTGCACGTCCCTGATGGTGATGGTGTGGTCGGGGAAGAAGATGCCCGCCTGCATGAGCCTGTACAGGGTGGAGGTGCGCAGAATCCGTGCGTCGTGCGCCTTCCCCGGCCAGTCCACGTAGATGTTCTGGAAGATCCCTCGGTGGTCCACGGGGGCCTGCAGGATCAGAAAGTACAATCCCTTCCGGTTGACATAGTCCCTGGCGTGGTGTTCCAGGGCTCGGATGGGGATGTGGGTGGCGTCCACAATGCCCCCACAGTTTGGGAAGCTGAGCCCTGCAAGGCTGTCAAGGAGGTCATGAAGGTTGCCCAAGGTGATGAGGTGGGCTAGCAGGACCTGGTTGATTGCCCTGCACACCTGCATGACGGCAGTCCCCACAGGGACCTTCCTGACGCCAAAGTGCTGGGCCACAGAGTGTTAGGAGTCCAGGGTTGCCAGCTTCCATAGGGCGACGGCCACTCACTTGTCTACAGGCAGGGCAGGTTGAAGTCAGGTGTCCAAGCGCTGCAGAACCGGGGTGAGCTCGTGGACCAGCTCGAGGAAGGTCCACTTGCTCATCTTGAGGTTCTGCAGTCACTGGTCATCGTCCCAGGTGGTCAGGATGATCCGCTCCCACCAGTCGCTGCTGGATGCAATGTGCCCAGAGGCGATGAGGCACGGAGCGCAATTCAGTGAGCGTGGCAGCTTGCTGGGGCAGCAAGGTGGGGGGGCAGGCTGTCTGCCTCCATGCTGGCGGGTTGCCAGCGAAGCCTGCTCCACAGCGCAAGAAGCCTTACCAATAGCTGGCAGGTGTCATGCAGCTGCTTGACAAATTGCTGGAGAAGAGTTTGGTCCATGACCTGCTCAGGCTCCATGTTGCCAGGCACAAGGGGGAAGATGCTGAGCTCACTTCCTCTTTTAAAGGGGTGGCCGGGGGAGGGCAGACATTCTCTGCTGCCATGCTGGCACACTTCCCACAATGCACTCCTCCAACCCCCCCACCACCACCACCACCCAAGTTGACTTAAGAATCTAGTGTAGACTTTGTAAGTCAACTTAATAAAGTCAACTTAACTTTCTAAGGGTGCGTCTACATTTACAAGTTAGGTTGACTTAAGGAGCCTTAAGTCGACTAACTACTCCGTGTCCACACTGGGATTTCCTTAAGTCAATTTAAGCATTTCCTTAAGTCAACTTAATGAAAAGTTAGGTTGACTTAATGCTTAAGTCGACCTTATTAAGTTGACTTAAGCCAGTGTGGATGGGGATTAGCACCTAAATCGACCTTATTAAGTTGACAAAGTGTTACTTTGACTTAATAAGGTTGAAAAGGGGCTATGTCTACGCTAGAAAAGTTAAGTCGACTTTTATTAAGTCGACTTAATAAGGTTGGCTTTAAGTCCACCTTATTAAGTCGACCTAATAAAGTCGACTTAACTTTTCTAGTGTAGACATAGCCTTGGATTCTGGAAAAACCAAGACCCCATGATCAGAGAAAGCACTCCAGTTTCATAGTGAATCGGGACGTACTGGGGCAGGTCTTAGTGACTGATGGGTGAATTCTCATACAGTCATGATAATGGTTCTGTACTCCACCATTGAGTTTCTGTGCCTTGTTTTTGAGGCTTTCCTAATAAACACTGGGCATAACAGCATGAAGCCACATGGACTGGCTGCATTACTGGCATCCCGTTCCATCTCCTCTCTATACTCTCAAATCTATCCCAAGAAAACTCCCTTCAGAATTCCATGCCTCAAGATGCTCAGTGTAGCTGTAAGGAGAAACTTCTATTTGCCCACTCTGCATTGGAGGAATGAGCAGAATGCTGCTTAGGGCAGGCTGAAAATATCCTCACAGGACAGGCTGTGCCTGGCCCTCTGTGGGTGTGCAATTTAGGGGAGGGAGGAAGGAGTTTCAACACCTTGCAGGCGCTGCATTGAAGGCTGGAAGAATGCCAGCCTCTGCACACAAGGGAGCACAGGGACCGTTTTCTTTATTCTTCCCTTTGCTTAGTAACGATCTCAAGGGGTTAACTTGGAGATGTAGTGAGTTCCCAAGTGAATTACATGTCATGTGCAGCTCTAGGGGGAAGAGTTCCCTGATGACAGTAACCTCAGCCAAGGAGCAGATTTGTGGGCGGTGTGGAGGTTGCATGGCCCTGGCACAGCCAACAAAGCAGGTCGGCTGTGTGTGTGAGGAGTATGATGCAAGGGGTATTTACGCTCCCCCTGTACACTGGGAACACCAAGATACTCTCCACATGAGGCAGAATATCTCTCCTCCTGTTAGGCCGGTACAGGTCTGCACTGCCCCTCACTCAGGGTTACGTGCTACTTCACTATTTTGCCTGCATCACTATTTTGCCATTCAAAAGGAGAGATTGAAAGAATACAAAATAGCCCAAGCTACACAGTAACCAACAGAGTGGGTGAGGAGAAAAAGGGTGCAGCTGGGACACAGACTAGGTAAGACATGGAGAAATGGGAGTGGGATGAAACAGCTGGCATTTTTAGCTGAACTCTATGCATTTGTGGAGTGTGTCTGGGATATGAGGGAGTTTACATTGTTTTGCACCTGACGCAGTGGGTTGCAGCTCACAAAACCTTATGCCCGAAGAAATCTGTTTGTCTTGAAGGTGTCACAGGACTTTCGTTGTTTTTACATTGTTCTGGTTTGAACAGAAGCTTGAAAGGGCCTCTACATTCTTAGCACTGTGTTCTTTTTAGTTTCTTACTCCAGCATGTCAGTCAACACACACAACTGCACACCAAGTTACAATGTTATTTGTTATACTTAGAGGACGCCTCACACTAAGGCATTGACCTGAGAATATGTGTACCACTGCTTCCTACTGGCTCGTTTACAGACGACTTACCCCGCGCTGCTGCTAAGAGATTCTTCGTTACGCCTAAAGCTTATGTACACAGTGGGGTAATGTTCACTATGGGGGTGTGATGTCTAAAGTGAATTAGTACGGTGTGCATTACTTAGTCCGAGCAGGGCCTGCTAGTGTGCTCTAAAAGTTCCCTAAGACAGAGGCTTTCAAACTATGGGTGGGGACCTAGTACTGGGTCACGGTGGCCCCTGCTGCCCCAACGCAAGACTGGAATGCATTGCTCAAAGATGTAATTGTTGGGTCGTGGGCATAAATGATTTTTTTCAACTTGGGGCCAAGAAAAAAGTTTGAAAACCACTGCTCTAAGACACTTTGAACTTATACTGTTTCAAAACACATTATATTAAAGTGCACCAGCAGGTTGACACAGGCCAGTTAATGCACAACACATAAGCCGGTATTAGAAATCACAGCCCAGCAGAGCACATTACCAGACCCTGTACATAAGTTCCAGTCCTAGCAGCTTGTTTTGGGCACCCCAAGTTACTGGTTTCGAGCAGTGTTGCTGCATGGGAGATAGCTGGAGACTTCGGGGGCACCAGTACAGCTGATGTTAAAGTAACTTGCTCAGCAGATTTGGGGGAATGTTGCAGTGCAAGAATGGCTGAATAAAATACACGCTCCTTGTTCCCATTTTTATCAGGTGCACCTCAATTCTGTCTCACTAGTGCCATGGAAGGAAGACTGTTTCATCAGCATTTGTGGGAAAGGAAAAACCATAATGAGCCAGCTCTGTAGCTTAATTAGTCTTATAGATGGGAGTCATGCAGCAGGAGGCAGAATGAAGATGAGACTAAAAGCTTGGCACATGGAAGAAACTTCACATCTCCGCTTGTACTAATACCACAGAGCACAGATTTAATACATTGCTCAGGGGAAGAACGAAGCTGAGAGAGGGACAGGGTAAGACACAAAATTTGCCCAATCAATTGGCTGTCTGCTTGTCACAGACACAGAAACAGGCATATGGATATCTAAGCCAGTTTAATTGGTTGAGGCATTAATTGAGCATTCATCATTCAGGCACTGCCTGTGCTCTGTAAGGAAACAAATCCTGATCCTAGTGAAGGCAGTGAACTGGGCTTAGTTAGTCTGCAGAAGAGAAGAGTGAGGGGACTACGTGTAGAGTGGCTCCAGGCAAGATGGAGATGACTCAGAGCCAGCCCAAGGGGTTTTGGTGCCATAGGTGAACTATGACTTTGCCCCGCCCCCCCCCCCCGCCCCCACACACATACACATAATAGGAGATAACTTTTTCTTTTTAAATAGAGAAAAAAAATCACTTCCATCTAATTTGATGCCCCTTAAAGCCTAGCGCCCTAGGCAACCGCCTAGTTCACCTATATGATTGGGCTGGCCATGCTCAAGGGCCACACAACATTTTTACAACCCTGAAGGGCCACCAGTCTCCACCAACAGGGCCCCCTCCCTGAGTCAGTCAGAAGGATCTCCCATCTCCCTGGCCGAAACCCGGAAACCTCATGCATCCTGTAGCCCTGTACACTCCACCTGGGTCCCTAGGCAGTGGCTCCCTTCTGTGGTAAGGGGGATGGAAGATCAGTGCTCCCCTCCTTCTGGGTCCAGCAGGGACCCCAGCACCCAGGCAGAGTGCTTTGCTTTCTGCTGTATCTGGGGGAGAGGGGTGCTGATCTCCCCTACCTCTTGATCCAGCGAGGACCCCAGCACCCCTGGACCAAATGGAGTGCTTTGCTGTGCTCCCTGCTACAACCAGGTGGAAGAGAGTACTGATTTCCCATCCCCTTGGCTGCAGCAAGGAGCATGCACCAGTTTTTTAGCCCTGAAGAAACAGGATCTGACTGCATCCTTAGGCAGCAGCTCCCTTCCACAGTCATCAGAAGGGGAGCCACACACCACTTTGAAAGGCCTTGTGGGCCACAGACTGGGAACCACTGAACTAGGCTGTTCTCAGTGGCAGCACATGACAGAACAAGGAGCAACGGTCTCAAGTTGCAGTGAGGGAGGTGTAGGCTGGATATTAGGAAAAACTTTCTCACTAGGAAGGTGGTGAAGCATTGGAATGGGTTACCTAGGGAGGTGGTGGGCTCTCTATCCTGGCTTGCCAAAGAATGGTTTAGTTGGGTTGGTCCAGCTTTGAGAATGGGGTGGGACTGATCTCAAGAGTTCCCTTCCACCCCTAATTTCCTAGGATTCTAATTGTAGAAGGGGAGGAAAATGGCTGTACTGAATGGTCCTCTTAGCAGGTGAGGCCCTCTCCTATCAAACCCTCCTTCATCAATTGTATCCCTCCTCCTCCTATTTAGTCCAGTTAGAGATGAGAACATCCCAGGTAGCAGGCTGTTTGGAGCAACCAGCTGAGCAAGATGATGAGCTGTGAGTGAAAAATAGTTCACATGATTCACGAGCCTGGCTCTCGAGTGCTCCTGCCAGAGCCATTTCAGCTGGTGTTCAGCTTGTAACGGGGCTCCGAAGAGTGCTTTGTCCTGCCTTTATTGGCACCATTCTCACAAGCTGTAGCAGAAGGCATTTGAAAGGGTAAACCCCCACAGCCCATTCCCAAGCAGTTGTTTTCTGAGGGGTAAATGAAGGAGACAAAGTCTACCACAGGAGTTCTACATCTCAGCAGCCTCTTCTGTCTCTGCATCCCCTTTGCTACCTGCCCACCTTCTGTGACACTGCTGAGGAAGACTACAGCATTTTCCATGCCTTTCTCCCACAGATGGGCTTTAATATTAACCGATTATTAGCATTATCAGTCTATATTACAGTAGCACCAATAGGCTGTGAGAGTGGTGGCCCACCATGCTAGGCATGGTGCAAAGATATAGAAAAAGACACTCCCTGCCCTGAAGAGCTTACTGTTGAAGCTGACAAATGGGCTAGGACCCCTGGTAATGGGACACATTGGCCCATAGAGTAATTCGCCACTGTTTATACACCCCAGAACACCAGGGCCTCTAGGCATGTGCCAACTGTGCCTGATTGGAAATTCAGCCCTGCCAAGACCCTTTCTCTGCATCCCTAGAAAATAGATTCCCAGGGCCTCCCAGAGCACTAGCCTGTAATTTCTCCAAATGAGAGTTATTTTAGATTACAGAGAACAGAGAGAAAAAGAGCAAACAACAAACAGATGAAACTGGATGCTCAGAAAAGTTCACACAAGCTGCCTTAGATTTAAATTACTTTGGGAAGAAAGGAAATTAATTAAAAAAGTTACTTAGTAGGTTCCACTATGGCTGTGCTCTAGCCCAGGATGCTGAGATGATGAAAAGCCCTGAGATATCTTGTACACACTCCATATTTTTGTCTAGTTGGACACTTTTAAAATTGTGCCCAGTTAGGCAGACAGTTGATTTAATAGGCACATGAAGAGTTGAGGTGTGGGGGGGAAAATCAGTACCAGGAAGGACACTGGTTTGGGGGGTCTGGATCTGAGAAGGGGAACGAAATCTGCAGATGGGAGGAGACAAGTGTCCTGGGACATGTGTTTGTATCGTCATCCGTGACCTGCATGACTCAGCCACTCCACCCAGGGCTTGACTCAGCTCTTAGTAGAACTTGCCCCCAAGTTCCTCAGCTCTGATGCAATGATGCTTTGATTTTGAAAGGTGACACACTTACAAGAGATGCTAAAAATATACTTAGACTCTTGTTCCTAGCACCCTGTCTTGTGAATACTCAAATATAATTTCCAGTTTTCCTGTTACCCAGCAAAACACATTGTCTTTAAAATGCATCTTTTAGGATAGGAGCTTTTCTTTTTATTATCCCTTCTCTTGTACTAAAATTGCAACACAGTAGAACAAATCTTTTTGACTGGCTGCTCAGGTCAAATAGGGGCAACACCTGTGTCAGCAGTGGGACTCACTTTCAAAGGAGAGAGATTGTGAGTTGCTATTCCTGGTGAACTAAGACAGAACAAATAATAGAGATATTTATGGAAATCAGAAATGGACAGCAGGAATTAAGACCTAAAACAAGAGCCAGAGGTTTCCAGAAAGGACTCGGAGGGATTGTAACAGAGCAGAAGTAGCAAAACTCCTTACCTGCCCTGTTAGCTTGGGCAAGGCCATCCTTAGGGGGAGGGGCGAAGGGGGCAATCACCCCTAGCCCCACGGTTACGTGGGCCCCGCACTGTCCCGCTCCCAGTGGGGCAGTGCAGGGCCTGTGCCATGCACCCCCATCCTCCCACGGCTGTGCTTCATCCTGCTTCCCGCTGCCTTCGGCAGTGAGCCAAAGGCAGTGGGGCAAGGTGGGAGCGCTTCGCCTGGCCTCTAGGCTGGCCCTCCCCGCCCCCAGGGTGGAGCAGCTGGCCCAGGAGTGTGGTGGGTGTGCGGGGCCAGGCCTCTCTGGGCCAGCCTGCCTGCCCCACGCACGACAATCCTCGGCTGCGGCCAGGACCAGCTCCCGGCGGTGGCCTTGGGTCCCTGGCCATGGACGGAGCACCAGCAGCGATGGCCTCTGTCGGGGCCAGCTCCTAGTGGCCTCAGTCTCGGCCAGGGCCAGCTCCCAGCAGCAGCTTTGGGTCCATGGCCAGGGTGCTGGCTCCTGCCAGCGGTGGCACCCTGGGGTCCTGGCCAGGTCCAGCTCCTGGCCACAGCATTGGCTGGGGCCACCTCAGATTGCCATGGGCCCAGGGGATGAGTGGGCCGGCTCGGTCTGCCCTTCCCCCATCCAGGGTGGAGAGGCCAATTGGCCCTGCTCCCCCCTAGGATGGCCCGGAGTTTGGCATGAGGACGCTAAGGCTGGGCAAAGAGCAGCTGGGAGCTGATTAGGCAGCAGCAGAGCTCTGGCCTAACCAGGGAGACAAGGAGCAGCTGAGGACCTGGCCCAAGGATACAAGCAGGGCCAGCACAAGAAAGAGGGAGAGGCATAGCCAGCAAAACAGAACAGCGCTCTGGCAGCAGGCTAACGGAAGCAAAACTCTAAGCCTCCAAGCCCCTGGGGCACAAACTGGGAGTGGGACTGCACATTTGTAAATAAAGGAGCACGTGGTTTGCACTGGGTTGGCTCGGGAGCAGAGGTGGCCAAGAAACTGGGGTGGAAAAGCCTGCCCTGGGACAGGGATCTCATAGGCTAAGACAAGATCCACAACTACAGAGTGCTGAGAAAGACTGGTGGTCACCTCACTCTGCCAGTTTTACCAGTACATCTTGAGTGTGTTGCAGCTGGACTTCCTCTCGACTGCCCTAGACCAGAAATTCTTCCACAAAATAGTGGAGACCAAACAGATTTGAGCCAGTTTAGAACTGCTAGCTTAGATGAGGAGCAAAGACTAATTAATTTGAAAATTCAGCTCCAGAAGGAAGCTGCTTGGATAAGGAATTGATCCAGCCAGAGGACATTGGTAAGACCAGACATTTACAATTATTTTCTACCCTTCTTGTAACCCACAGACACACAGAAGTGTGCCGGCAGTCTGTCCCAGCTCAATGATTCAAAAAATATCATTTTCCTTGAGGGAGAAAGACTCCCTGGGAAGCTTATTTGGATAAATTCAACACTATAGCTCAAATGAATGGGTGGGAAGAGGGACAGAAAGAGGGGTTAATTGCTGGGCGGCCCAGCTCTGATGGTGCTGCAGAACTTACCCCAGAGTACAGACTGTGTTAACCAGATGTGATACAAGCTCTTCCATTTGGAGCTAGCCACCACTCTGAACCAGCCAGGGTACAGCTAAGAGCAAAGAGAAGGTAAGAAACCACATCTGATCTGGCAGAAGTCCTACAGCAGCCTGTGAATACCCACATACCAGTGGTGCCTTCCAGGGAAAAAAGGCGATGAACCAGTTTATTGATGCTCAGCTGTTCTGTTTCCCATTAGGTGTAGATCACGGTGCTGAAACAAGTCCAGTGAAACCTGGGAGTTCACATTCACTCCCTTGTCTTGTAGTTTCCTTCTATACCAGATGGACCACCAGTCGCTAAATGTGAATTGGTCACTTTTTCCAATACGAAAGGGAGACGGAAATAGATTCTGGTGCTCACAGTTTGGTGGCAGTATTCACTCAGGAAAACAGAGCTTGAGAGAGTGCTCAAGTTCTGAGAGAAATTATTGCACCATCTGAATGGAACTCCAACAAGTCTACAGAACAGGGGATCTCAAACTCTTTTTCTTTGAAAATATTTCAGGCTGTGATGACCTCCCTCCTCAAGAAGAGGCAACCCCCTAATGCCATGCCATCCTTCTTTCTGTGCTGCTGCTGGGGGCAGTACTGCCTTCAAACCACTGGCCAGCAGCTGCCACACTCTGGCCATCCAGCTCTGGCTGACAGTCACAGCCACAGCATGTGCAGGGCCTGACAACTCATCATCTCCCCCCTAATAACCTTGAAACTGGTTGAGGAGTCCCAAGCCCCAGTCAGAACCCCCGCTGTAAACACTTCCATCACTAACTGTAGGCAAGGAAGTTTGTGGTCAGGACAGACGATGCATCCCTGCAGTAGTTCTTTAGAGTCAGGAATCCTGATGGACAGCTTGCCAGGTGGTTGGCTAAAACTGCAAGGCTATGACTTTGCAGTCACAGAGAGGCCTGCTCCCAAGCCTAGTAATGCCGCTGTGTTGGGAGGCTACTTGCAAACGCTGGCCTGAGCAGGAGAGGGATGAATTACTTTCTCAAGAGAATGGGTGTGCCTCTCTCCCTCTCATCTGCAGAAGTGCCATGTTCCTTATTCAGCCACTGGAACCATGGGATACAGGAATGGATCCCACAGCAACTAAAAACTTCCCATAGAGAGGATCCTGTCATCAGGATAGTGTGATCAGAAAATCCTGAAATGTGGTGTTCCTCACAATAAAACCTTTCTGGTCTCAGTGGGAAATGTTCTCTGGGGTCAAATACAGACAGGATGTAGAAGTGATGAACAAAATGTGATGCTTGCATTGCAGAGAAAGGCTACCCTTAACCTGGGAGAGCCCCTTTGCAGCAATAACTTGTAGGGGCACCCATGGAGTGCATTACCATGGATGTTCTTGGGCTCTTGCTGGAGACAGCAGGTGGCAATCAACAGTTGCTAGTAGCTAGGGAATATTTTACCCTAGGACTGAGGCTTAC
This sequence comes from Pelusios castaneus, assembly GCA_007922175.1. Lineage (NCBI taxonomy): Eukaryota > Metazoa > Chordata > Testudines > Pelomedusidae > Pelusios > Pelusios castaneus. The sequence continues at coordinate 2,930,910 of ML685785.1, read as the reverse complement.
CCAGCAAGAAATCAAAAGGCTATTTAAAGGGTTTCCTTGGTCAATACAAGTTATGCCTGAAACCACATTCTTATTGGAATTTGAGTTGAAAGATCTGAGGATTAACTTGCATATTTTTCTTCCAGAAATTTTTAGTGGTTCCTCCATGTATTAGAATGAAAAGAACTAAAAGAAATGGCTATTTGTAGAAAATATAATGTTTGTTGGCTGTTGAGCCTTAGAACAGAAGAGTCCCAGGATCTCTAACTGCACTAGAATTTCTCCCACTATAGGAAGCAGGAAACATGCCTGCTGAAATACAAGTACCAGTAATTCAAGCCAATGCATACCAGTTTCACTTATGACGCTCATTAAAGCTTCTAAAGACTTCTTTGGCTTCTGAAGACTGTCAGGTCTTTTTAAGACCCAGAATCATAGTAGTTAAAGATGGAAAAAAGCTATGAGGTCATTGAGTCCATCCTGCTGCCAGAGCAGGATCCAATTCCCAAACAGATAATGTGTCAAGATCTTAAACTGATTTAAAAGTGTTTATTAAAGCTACTGTTACCTAATACACAGGTTTAAATGGTTCTGTACAGCTGGATATCATGCTTAAAGTATCCGAAAGTACAAGGATTAAGAAGTCATGCAAAGGTGCATAGTACATATAATCTATGAATTAAAGCTAATACGTTTAATGATAATTTGAATATTAGCATCCAAGTATTTGGCTACATCACTCATAAAAAGTTATACTAAGTGTAGCTTGTGGAAAGAAAATACAGCAATGAATATAGATTGTCCCTCAGTAAATACAATCCATCAAAGTAGTATTTAACTTACTATGTTTGATCATAGCCAAAAGGTCACGAAGTGATAACAGGAAGAGGACTGAGGATAAAAACAACTGGCAGCAACCTGTATATACTCGGAGGAGGAAATTCAGGGCAAACCTCTTTGGAATAATATTTGTAATCATCAATCTAGGCAGATCGTATTTGACTAACTGCGCTTCACGTATAACCCTGAAAGGTGTGTATCCATAGTTTCCCAGTAGAATAATAATGATCCTATCCATGGTAGGAGGAACCTGAAAGCAGCATCAGTAAATTAGTACTATGTAGCCAGTCCGTTCACAGCATATTCCTTAAGGAAGTTAAATTATGAAAGAAGTGTGCATTCGTATGGAATATGCAGTGTATACAGCACAAGGGATTAAAAAAAAAAAAAAAAGAGTAAACAATGTGCTACTTAATTAAAACTCAAATAAAGGGCTCCAAAGAGGAGCCATACAAAGCTGTGTTTTCTTTTTTCTGATGGCTATGTGCTTTGAAAGTAGAAACCAACCCAGCAACAAGGGGGGGGGGGGAATAAATCAGTAAATATATGAAGTGAAGTGCAACCACAAAGTCCTATTCACAAGTTCAATCCAAATTCTGTTTCTTTTAACAGGTTATTAATTATGACTGATAGAGCTACTTTGAATGGTACAGGGGGCCATTTAAGAACGTGACAAAAAAATCCAAACATTGAAAACCTATCTAAAAGTTCTGTTCAACTGGTGTAAAATAGATCTTACTAAGGAACTAAAACCAAAAATCTATATGGTAGAGTTTTTCCAATCAAAATAGATTGCAATATCCTAGACTGGAAACATGTTCAAATGGTTTAGGGTTAAGATCTAGTAAGGAAATATTGTACACATTGTATTCATGGGACAGTGTTACTTAATTTTACCAATTTGCCATTACCTAAAGGATTGTGCACACTAAAATTTGGTGGAATTTGATTAAGAACTGTTAGACTTTCTGAACAAAAAATGTATTTTTTAGAATGTGTAAAATTGCCAGGAGGGTGGGAGGCAACTACACTGGGAGAAACATAATAGGATTGGCCTGGGAACAGGACTGGTTGAAATTGGTATGTTGCTGACAGATGCTGTAACATGACCAAGCACTTCAACAAAACATAGTAGCAAAAGTACTGCTTCCACTAAATAAGCAAAACCAAGAAGTCCTTAATAAAAGCATTGTTAGCTATATATGTAATCTACACGACACTGTAACTGCTTTAAGGAAGTACGGAATTAAATCTGTTTTCCAATAATAACAGGCATAGTATATGGGGGAAATACATGCTTTACAGAGTAAAAGCAGCCTTAAGTGACATGGAGCAAGAAGACTTGTCTGCTTACCGCCAGAGAAAAGTTTAAAAATTGGAAGAGTGGTAATACCAGAGTTGCCAGCATGTGGGTTCACTCTGGAGGAATAAAACAGTATGGTTAAGACACTAGGACATCAGTAAAGTAAAACTGCCTATGCTGGTAATAAGTATTTTGTGGTAGCTAAAAAGGACAACATCTGGTCTGGCGCAGGGAAAGTTGCTTTAATTGGCCTACTATGTTCTCTGTTTCTCACCTAAATTTCCTGTGGTAATAAAATGACAAGATTTTTATATTTTGTACCTTTTTTATGATGTAATGAAAAGAACAGCAGCATTACAGTGATAGCGACTGCTTTAAAGGAGAAGTAACTTCACTACTTAGCAATGCTTCCCAAGACTGCAGTATTTGTAATCATTTGAACCACCATTAATATGAGGCTCAAAAAACAAACCAGAGCTTAATGGTGGTTCAAATGATTACAAATACTGCAGTCTTGGGAAGCATTGCTAAGTAGTGAAGTTAAAACGGAAAGCCCTCCCTCCCCCCAAAAAAGAATACGATCCAGAAGAAACAAATATCAAAGAGAAAAACAAAAGCAGTGGGATATAGACCTGACTTGACATGAGTAACTGTACATGGGTGAGTCTCATTGCCTGGGAGGCAGGATTAGAGAGGTCTATGGATCAGCGGGCTAGAAACAGAATGCCTGGCCTATCAAAGACAAGGTAAACCAAGACAGGCAATAAGATGAGGTAAAGGGTAAGCTGTGCATGGGCAGTGTATGCTGTACAGGAGCTGGTTCTTACAAACCCAAAATGTGTGAGGTAATGTATAGTAAATGCAATGTAATGTGTAAATGCAGTGGGGTTTTTTGTTAAATAAATAACTAAAAATAAAAAATGGTGCCAGTTCTCAGCCAGGGACATGGGGTTGCCGGTGATGGCAATAGGAGCCGGGGCTGCATTGCTGTGAAAAAAGGTGCCAGTACTCAGTATCCCTGAGTACCATCACAAAAAAAGTCCTGAATAAATGTATAGAAAGGACTAGGCTTGCTGTATAACTTTGGCTGTGCAATGTCCTATACCCATCTTTCCACTTGAATCTGATCCACTTACCGTACTTTTGCTGTATGCCAAATAAAGGAAGCGGAGTGATGAGACTGGAGTTGAACTGAATTCTTGGAAAAGCGAGTGGACAACATCTCAGGGGATTCCCAACAGTGCTGTTTACAGTCTTATTCTTAATGGTATAAGACACCTCAGTATTACTCATTTTGCTGACTTGGATAAGACTCTTAAGGCTATGGCTCTGACCTTATTGCTCATGCAATGTGAGAGCTGGCTAGAGGGAGGGATGGTCTCTAGGCAAAATTCATCATTTTAGGTCAGAAGAGATCTTCAGGGGGGGAAAAAAACCCAAACCAACCCTCATTTTACCCAGAGGTTGGTATTTCATTTAGCCCTGTCCATGCAATCCGACAGTATTTCCACTCCTCAGGCTCTTTGGTTCCCCACCCAGAACAGGCAGCTTTGGAAGATTACCTGAGGAATGGACAAAGATAGGATTGCACCTTGCATCTCAATAAAGGAAAGTAGGGCTGAATCTTCCACCACCTTCATAATGATTTACTGCCAATATGAGATCATCATTGCGTAGGATGCCACCGAACATAAATCTCATCACAGAACAAAGCCAAAAAAATTAAACAAACATTACCACCCAGATGGCCAAGAGGCTTATAACAGTGCTTAAGAGGACCTGGGGGGAAGAGGCTCAGAGAAATAGCAATGGACTATAGAACCTTTCACTGTTTTTACCTCAAACACAGACTAGCTAGCACTTAAAATGATTTCCATCACATTGACTTTTCACCAGCCCCCACTTACTACTGGGGCACCTCCTCCTGACTACACGGGAGATCCTGGTTCAATGTCCCTTCTGCTGCTCATTCACATGCCCTGCTGCCCCTCTTTTTCTCTCTCTCTCTCCATGGCATGGTCCTCCAGCCAGGTCACTATAGGCCTTTCATTCTTCTGCAGTATCAAAGTCTTTCCATAGCAACTGTCTTTAACATTTTTCTTCTGCTTCCTAGTCAGAACCTGCCCTTACCTGTGCTGCTGTTTGGTTGCTTGCAAATAGGGTTGAATCAAGGCCCGGGGGGAGGGGCTGCCCACACTTGCGGGTTCCCTCATTGCCCTCCCTATTGGGATGCAGGATCCAAGGCTCTAGCTGGTACTACAGAGTAGGTTGGGGGGCCGAGGCCAGTTTTGCCACTTGCTGTGCAGCTGCAGGGGGTGGGGCACATGCTGGTGTGGCTACAGGGGCCACACACGGCTGGGGGGGCTATGATGTTGGATGGCCACAGGAAAGCATAGGCCAGCACAGCTGTGGGGGGCTACAGGGGGAGCACTGTCCACACTGCTGGGGAGGCCACAGGGCCACACTGTTAGAGGGGCACAGGCCAAAGCTAAAGCAGGGGAGCTGCAGGCTGGCAGTGCTGCTGGAGGGTGGTGTGTGCTAGAGCCCCCAATACTCCTACCTCACCCCTGGCTAGTGAGCAGACCTGTCAGTGCAGGGGCTGGGCAGGGAGGCTGAAGGTGAACAGCAGCAGCTGCCACTCAGGCCAACCATGGTGGATTTTTGGGGGGCCACAGGGCCCCCTTTAGGCCAGGGGCTGCAGCCCCTAAAGCCCTTGCCTTCATCAAGCCCTGCTTGCAAGGGCAATGCCTCATTACATGTCCTACTTACATGTCCTAGCTCCCCCCAAGCAAAACAGGTGCCCCCCACTTTTTGCTCTCATCACAGATTGATTGCCCTGTGGCTTTCCTGCATCCACTCCTTTAGGGTAGGATTTCTTATCTCCCTCCTCATAGAGGTACTCCTTGTTAAGGTGTCCCTCCTCTCCCTAGGCACAACACTTGGCTTCCAGACTACCAGACCTGGAAACATCTCCAGTCATGATTCCATCTCACTTTCCCCAGGAACCTGAGCTAATATTCCTGTTCCCTGGCCAACTTCATGAAGTAACCCTGCAGGTTTATCTACCTCTCATTGTCTTTGCAGGTTTTCTAAGACCTGCATGAGTAGAGGCTGATTGCCCATGACACTCCCTTGTGTCAGGAGCAACCAAGTGCCTACATCCTCTACCCTCTGCTAGATAAACTCTGCCCTCAGGGCAAGAAGCCCAAGTTTTCTATTCTCCTGCTGGTTAGCTAGCTAGCTAGCTTGCTCTCTCCGGCTATAGAGTGACTGCTGCTAAGCCTCCACACTGCAGCCCCTTTCTGCTACCAACTTCTTAGCTTTATCATAGCCCCACTTGTTCCTTCTCAGCTTGGCTCTATTCCTAATTGGGAGTTGTTTATCCAGCCTAATTTCTTTCAGTTGTGGCCTGGCAAGTTAATTAGCCCCATCTAGGCCTCAATAACCCTTTCATGGCTGGTGTGGGATGAACAGCCTACCACAGGCTTCTATATAATTGATTGTGTTCAGCAGAGTCCAAAAGACATTTTCACACAAACACAGAAGTCCCTCCAACATCTGCCCTTGTTAGTAATCTTCATGGGGACCATGCACACAGGTAAAATAAGGTTAATGAACTGTTTTCTCATCCACTAGGGATGGTCCTTCCATGTCAACAGTTAAAGCATATTGGTGAGGTAGTCAGTGTGAGGGAGAGCATGATGTGGTGGGGCCCTGATGTATCTGTGTGTGGTCAAAGGGGGTACAGCAGTGTCTGTCTAGAAACAGCAGGGCAGATATGATTGCTCTCTATAAATACATCAGAGGGATTAATATCAGGGAGGGAGAGGAATTATTTGCGTACAGTACCAATGTGGACACCAGAACAAATGGTTATAAACTGTCCATCAAGAAATTTAGGCTTGAAATTAGATGCAGGTTTCTAACCATTAGAGGTGTAAAGTTCTGGAATAGCCTTCCAAGGGGAGTTGTGGGGGCAAAAACCATAACTGCTTTCAAAACTGAGCTTGATAAATTTATGGAGGGGATGGTATGATTAGCCTATTTTGGAAATTGACTGATATTTGGCTACGTATGGTGGATATACAAGTGGCCTAAGAGGGGAGAGTACATGGGGTGGATTCTGAGTTATTACAGAGAATTGTTTCTTGGGTAACTGGCTGTTGAGACTTGCCCACGTGCTCAGGGTTTAACTGATCACCATATTTGGGGTCGGGAAGGAATTTTCCCCCAGGGCTGATTGGCCTGGGCTCTGGGGGTTTTTTGCCTTCCTCTGTAGCACAGGGCATGGCTCACCTACCAGTGAATTCTCTGTATCCTAAAGTCCTTAAATCATGATTTAAGGAGGTAAATAACTCAGTCATAGGTTGGTGGCCTATTACAGGAGTGGGTGGGGGAGGTCTTGAGGCCTGCATTTTGCAGGAGGTCAGACTAGATGATCGTACTGGTCCCTTCTGACCTCAAAGTCCTATGTGCAGCTTTTAACTAGAGGGGAAACAACAGCAGTCATAATCTATGATCTATGTAGAGAGACTACAGAGCCAGGCTAGCTGGCTTTCTAGAGGAGGCAGGAAAAATAGGTTAGTTTGAAGTACTAATGTGTATGTCACCCTGTCTGGAGTGATTTACAACTAAGAATGCCAACCTCAGGGCAGAAAGTCAAAAAGCAGAACAGAAATGCCAAATTGGTTGTATGTTCTGTAATTAGATTTCACCACACCAGTAACAGTGGTGAACTCCTAAATCACTACAACAGTCGTACCAGGGAGTCACAAGCAGTGCCTGTGGGAATTCCAGTCTATCTCATCACCCAGGCAAGTTGTGCTATGTGATAAATTGTCATTTTACACCAAAAACAAACAAAAAAAATCACTACAATATTCAGATTACTCCCAGCCCCTTACACTTACCCCCAGGTCATTTATCATGAGATCTAAAACCAAAGATAATGCCGGTAGCCAACCCTGTAATAAACTAATTCAGACTGTATTAACTAAGAAAAGAAGTGAGAAGTTTTTGCAAGGTTAAAACAGGAAACATCCACAATGAGTTTACAATCTTAGATTTATAAAGGTAATATACACTTCTTTAATAAGCAGTTCTATGTCCTTTAGGGCTGACCTAGCTCTTGCTTACATTTAGGAATCTTTTCCCCTTGGAGTCCAAGCAGTATAAAAGATAGCACAAGTTTCTCCTTGTGAAGGATTTGCCCCAGAATCCAAGATGATGGGATGAGTGCTCCTGCAAGTAATCTCTGCATGGGTAGGTGAGGGGAGCAATTGATGAAGTCTTTATTCCAATAGTCCTTCTTGATGGGCAGGAGATAGAACTTACCCATTTGAAATATTAGTGTACCACGAGAGGTGTTATATCCTTATATCCAAAATGATGTTAGAAACAGACACACAAGAAGGAGCCCAAAATGTGTGGCTTTATTCAGACAGAACTAAGAAGAGCTAAGAACCAGTCAAACTGGTTCTACTTACATCTATTACTATGGCAACCCATCATCAATTACTAAGCAACCCAATATACTACCGAAAGTCTTTTCTCTTGATTGTGGGGAATATACAGTCAAACATTTTTATATTTACACAGAAAACAAACCTTATATGGGATACAGGACCTTGTCCTGGTTCAGTCCCAGCAGCCAACCAGAAGCACTTCTCTGGTCTTCCTGGTCTCTCTCAGCAACTGCTCTGGCTGAGGTTCTGGAGATCCTTCAGTCAGTCAGGAGTACCAGTTTATTCCTATTGCTCCAGGCAGCAACTACCCACACTCTGGCCCTCTAGTTCCTTTTCTAGTAGCGGATTCACTATCTCCCCTGCAGAATCTCTAGGCCATTTGGAGGACCTACTGCCTTCTCTGTGGTGGGACTACAAGGCCTTCCAGAGGTCCTTAAAGGGTCTGATATGCCCCATCACAGGTCATATCCAAGTTCTACATACCCCAGAGGTTCCATTCTTGGAATTGCCTGAATAAAGATTTGTTCAACTATCAACCTGTTTTTAATTTATATTTTTTGTCTAAGATCCTCGAAAGAGTACATTCAATTTTTCATACAAGTCAAAGAGTATGTTGATTTTACACTCATCATTGTGCTGATACAGCAATGAGAGCAGAAATAGAGGAAATCACTTATTTGTATCTGTGGAGTTATGATCTTTTCTTCAGTATGCTGCACCTTTAAATCCCTAAAGGCTCTGCCTGTCTGCAGAGATGGACAGCCACTTTGTGTTTTGTTTGGAGGAGAGACACCGTGTGCAGTCTCAGGCGGATTTTATTTTTGTGGGTTTTTATTTTGCAATTGCTGTTTAAAATAGAAGTTATTCAGTAGGAATTCTGTTTGCTCTTGGTCTCTGGGGAAACGAGTTTCTAGGGCAGCTTTTGGTATGGCACACTTGTAATGCATTTTGCAGTCTCTAGCTGGATTGACAGTTCACACATCTCCAGAGTACTCAGAACTTGAGTTTTGCCTCATCTCCTTATAAGAGATAGGGACAGCTGTTTCCCTGGAGTTAAATCTGCCCCCCTTGACTTTAACAGGGTCAAAATGTCACCCCTTGTGTTTTGACTTAGGCCTTTCACTGTTACAGAATGGCATTAACCACCAGTTACCAGTGGAACTACAATTCCACTGTCAGTCCATTTTTAATCTATCTTTCCAGAAAATAAACTGATTCTCTTCAAATTTCATATGCCACATGTTATCCCAGGGTAATATTTTTTTTCCCTGGAAAGCTTTGGGAGATTTAAGAAAAAAGACCACAAAAGGAGTTATAACAGTTGTGACTGGGGCCTCCTGGGATACCCTCCTGGACATGCAAAAATCAGGGCAAGCTGCAAAACCGGGAGCCAAACTCCCCACACACTGATGGGTGGTACTTAAACCAGTCTCCCTATCAGTCACAACCAGGCTTCTGGTTCCCCACACTGGGTACCAAGAAGTCTGCCCAAAATAGAAACAGCTCCCTTTATTGCACTCCAGCTCCTCTGGCTCCCACCTAGCCGCACAGTCCCTTAAAGATATAGATTCTCCTGACCCCAAAGGGCCAGCCACAGCACACAGAACAATATAGGTTTGGATCTTACCCAGAATACCACACTGGTAGCCAATCCTTTAGCAACTACAACTAAAGGTTTAATATAAGAAGAAAAGAAGCAAAATATGAGAGATGTTAAAGGGTCAAAGCGAATCACATACATACAAATGATTTAAAGTTCATGAAAAGCAGTTTGCAGGCTTGTTTCTCTGGAGTTTGCAGACTTGTTCCTCTGGTAAACACCCAGCACCAGGGTGGGCCTCAATCCTTTGTTCAGTCTCGGAAGAATAGTTCCAGAGATGGGTGTTGGCTGTAGACTGGGGACTTGAGAGCAAGATGGAGTCGGGGCTGCTGCCTTTTATCACCTCTGGCCTTCTCCATGCTGTGTGCAGTTCTTTCCAATCAAATTGGAGTTGAGTCACATGTTCAAGTCCTAGTGGCTCAACAGGTTTTCTTCTTCGGCCCATTATACTGGGGAGATTCCTTAATGGGCCATTAAAGGGACAATGGCTGGGTAGACATTCAGTCTGGGGGAATTTCCCCAGATGCACACCAATTAAAATATAACAATCATATACCTAATTTCTAATATGAATACAAATCCTACACAAACTATATAATCATTCCCCACAAATTATTACCTTTCTATTGACACCAAACATGGCATAGTTCCTATGGATTATAACAATTATAAAATATTAATACAAAATATCATAAATGGTTCCCTAAATCCGGACAGCGTCACAACAGTATTTAACAGATTTCCCTATTTAAAAAATTTCCTACTTTTCAGTGGCTCACTGGGCCAGATCCCACTGATAAAAATAGATATAGCTACATTGACTTCGGTGACACTCCACAGATTTGGCCCATCATATCCCCCGAATGGCTCAGCCTGTTTGTCTGGCTGAGAAGTACCTTTTCGTGGTTTAACGGTGCAGACAGGGGGAGGAAAGGGTGGCTATAAATTTTTATTTACATGCATAGAAATAAAAATTTATAGCCACCCACCCACCCCCATTAAACCACTAAAAGGCACTATATATACGCGCAAACACTAACACCTAAAATAAAAAGAAATTGAGGTGTGACAATACATAACCAAGTGAGAAGGGAGTGAACTAATTCACTCGAGGACTTTACTGAACAGGCACTAGGCAGCTGGGGTTGGTCCTTGATCAAAAGAAGTAGTACTCTCACTCCTTCCCTTCCAGCCTAGTCTTGAAACAAGGTAAAAAGTTTCCCCAGTCTCAGATCATAAAGCAAGAAGAAACTGGGAAACTGACCATCTTATTATACTTGCAAGAGACATTTTAAATTAAGGGCTGTTTGTTTTTTAGCTCTGGGTGAAGTAAACCATCCTTTCCTAGCTCTTACTATTTTTTTAAAAAAATCAACTCTTAAAGCCAGATTCCCCATACATTGGGCCAAGATGGAAAATGTTCTGTATAGGGGCCCTTTACAGTATGATGCAGTGTTGTCTCATCTGCTCCTTTCTCTTTTTTTCCCCTCTCTCCAATTACCTGGGACTGTGGCCTACATTATACTTTCCAGATTTGTTTTAATGTGTACCCAGAGCAAGGCACAGTAGAACACCAGAGTTCAAAATGACCAGCCATACACCGCATTTGGAACCAGAAGGACACAATCCAGCAGCAGAGACCGCCCCAAAAATGCAAATACTGTATAGTACAGTGTTACATGTAAGCTATAAAAAAAGGAAAATTTAAAAAAGATTTGACAAGGTAAGGAAACTGTTTCTATGCTTGTTTCCTTTAAAATAAGATGGTTAAAAGCAACATTTTTCTAAATTGTTTTAAGTCAAAGTAAACTTTTGAAAGAATAACCATAACATTCTGTTCAGAGTTACAAACATTTCAGAGTTACAAACAGTGTTCATAACTTTGAGGTTCTTCAGCATAACATTATTTTAAAAGTGGTCAGTACAGATCTATGGTAGCTGCTACCTAATTCAGTCAGCTTGGTTTTCAAACACTCCCCTAACGACTCCAAACAGTGGGGACATTCTAACTACTTGTGCATGAGCAGTATGATTTTAAACATATATATTCAACAAGAAAATGAAATTGGTTCAATTCAGGCTGTGAGAGACTGTAAACTGTTGACAAATTCCAAAGGGATAGATCCGTGTTAGTATGAAGCTTCAAAGAGAAACTGCAGAATTGGAATTCATATGCAGATTTGACACCATTGCCTTAAGGTTAAATAGGGACTACAGATTTTTTTCTCATTACAACAGGTGATTCGACCTCACCTTCTTCTATATGCTGTTCCCCAGTGTTTGAATCTAAACTGCTTTGATTTGCTTTAACAATCTGACCTGATCCTATGACTTACACTTCCCTGCATTTATTTTCCTCCCATTCTGTAAATTCCCCATCTTCAAGCATCTGATGAAGTGGAATTTTCTCCCACAAAAGCTCATGCAATAAATAAATTTGTTAGTCTTTAAAAGTGCCACATGCTGTGGATGAATAGACATTTTCCACTGAAGATATTTTGACAGAAAATGGCCTTTCTTAAAAACAAAACAAGAATGAAAAAAAGACAGCTCCCTCTTTTGGGTTCCTGATGCAACTTGTGAAGTTGATATTGGTGACTTAGTTCACATTTCTCCTGCCCACAGGCTCACTAATGTTATGCAGGTTAGTGAGAGGCACTCCATTACTCAGGATTTATTTTTCCCTTCCATATTGTAAGATTTTTTTCAATGCATGTTTTTTCCACTTTCTGGCATCTTATGAAGTGGAACTTCACCCACAAAAAGCTCATGTGAAAGATAAATTTGTTAGTCTTTAAAAGTGCCACAGGACACCCTGTTTTTTCTTTTTAAAGTATTATTTTTAGTGACATATGATCTATGCAAAATGCTCTCTCCTTGACCATTTCCTTTTGTTATGCCCTATCCTGGCTACTGGCATGAAAGACCTGTGGATCAACTTTTTTCCTCCCTTTCTAGGGAGGTGGCCATCTTTCCCTTTGTGTAAAGTCACAGAAGATTTTTGGCTTTTTTAAATAAACACTATGCATTCATGCACTTATATCCAGATTTTTTTTTAAAAAAAGTTAAATACTATTCATTTCATTTGGCTAATTACTAAAACCACTGAATAGAAAAGCCTTTGATAGTTCACCATCCTCTTATTTATCCATTATAAAAACCATTTAGTACCTCTCAAAGCCTTGTTTTCAATCCCTTCATAACGTTATCCTGCTTAATAAGGAGAGCTAGATATTAATCAATGCCCTTCCTCTCCAGTCTCCCAGCCTCTTCAGGTTCTGCATTAAAACAAAACACTGCTGCAAAGAGTTCATATGGGGTCTTTCTTAGGAGAATATCATTCCCCATCTTATCTCTTCAGGGGCTGATTACCACTAAGTTTTTATACTGATTTTTATAGTACTGTCTCTTAAATGGTATTTATGGCAATATTGAGCATGAATAACTTTCTCACCTGCATTTCATTGTGATCCTACACTTATTTTTAAATAGAATCATGTAATATTAGGGTAGGAAGGAACCTCAGGAAGTCATCTAGTCCAGCCTCTGCTCAAAGCAGGACCAACCCCAGCTAAATCATCTCTGTCAAGCTGGGCCTTAACAGCCTCTAAAGATGGAGATTTCACCATCTCCTTAAGTAACAATGATTTGGGGATTTATTAGATTGCCACAAAATATATCAGAAAGGTTAGTCTGACAAAGTGGGCAAACTGAACTCTGAATCATTTGAAGTATACCCCTCTCTCTAGTGTGATCTATATAATTCTCTGTACTAACTTGAAGATCTACATGAACTTTAGTTCCCTTGATTGAATCTCTCAACACATGTTGGGTGAAGTGTTATTTTTCCCACTTTATAGATGGGAAAGCTGAGGCACAAAGGTTAAGTAACTGTTCATGGGGCACAGCAGCAAACAGGACTTAACACCCTAAACACCTAATCCCACACACTAACCCCTGAACCATCTCCCTCCATTTTATGACAGTGCATGTTTTTCCTTTAAACGATCCCGTAAGTATGGGACAAACAGACCAGTCTCTCAAAAGACTGAACAAAGAAGCTAGTCTTTGAAGTGTCTTTATACTAAGGTGAGAGCTTGAACGCACCTGTACATCACATCGGTTGTACATGTCAGTTCTTATCAAGCTGCTAAGGTGGTTCTCATCAATATGCTAAGTCAATATTCATAAGATACCAGGAAAACAGCCTCTCCGGGACAATGGCCAGTTTAGTAGTTGGATTTTAGAAGGGAGGTCACTTAAAGATGCACAGATTGTGTTTACTCACAAATTACAAAGCTAAACTGTGCCTTCAGTCTCTTAAAGCAAAATGTTACCATCACAATGTAGTTATCTAACTAAATCCAGGACTAGTTCAGTTTAAGGAACACTTCAAAAGCAGTCTGAGGGGAACTGAAGGTCTGAAATAGAGAGGAAACCTCAGTGGTGATTTTGTTCAAACAAACAGTCAGTGAGGATTCCATTCTAAACAAGGGTGGATATGGCTGGCAAAAGCTCCCTTTCTTTTCACCCTGGGGAAGTGGTGGCAGAGCCTCTGGTCTCCCACTGCAATTGCCAGGAGCTTCTAGAAAGCTGTACATTTACACCCAAAGAGAAGCAGATGCAACGTGACATCTCTTTAGTCCAGCCACGTTTGGAGCAGTTGCTGCAAGACTGCCAGCCAAACACATTTAGTCTGTCTACCTGCAAGGTGATGGCAACTTCTCTTCTTCTCAGACACAGGAAATGGGGTTGTAGAAGACTGCAGCTGGGGAGCACTGATAAGAACTGTTGCTGTCTCTGTGAAAAGCTACCTAGCCTTGAGCACTGGATCTGTCCAGTCTAAACTGCTTGTCTGTTTTCCTGTGTCTGGGAAAGTGCTTTCTGACCTTGCTCTTTCTAAATAAGGGTGGATCATAGCTGAACCAATAAGAAGCTGAAGCTCTTTCCTGTCTAATGTATTCTGAGGGTCCATAAAGGATACTGCCCGACGTCACAGGGGGGCAGAGATTTCCTTTGTTCTCTCCCCGTGAGCACTCTTGCATTCTGAATAAAGTAAAGTTTGCCTAGGGCCACCAACGGTCTAAGGCTGGCCCTGAGTAACCATACCAGATGCTGTCCATCAGTCCTATGTGGCCTTGGCAAGGCAAAGTCCATCAAACTTTTCAGCACAAAGTAAGGCCACGTCTTGGACAAAAAGTCATGTCCATTTGCTGGCTCAGAAAGACGACCCCTGAGTTTGTTTAAACTCAGCCTTTGATAATAAAAGTCTTGTTGTCTCTCAGCCTCGGGAACACAGGAAAAATCAGTCCAGCCTCATATTCGCCCGGAAGTCAACCTTCAAATCCAGTGTTCAGATTTTGTATTAATCACCTGCTAATGATTCCAGGAAAACACAAACACACACCACTTGCACTGGTACAAAGGCTGTGAATATTCTACAGGTCATATTGTCTGGCTGTAGGGGGGTTGGCCACTTGTCCGGATGACCCGACCCTTCCTCGGGCTCAGCCCGAGGAAAACTGTAATACAATTCTATCCGGTACAGGGAATCTCGCTTGCTTTTGCGGCAACCAGTCAGCAATCCTCCAGCCCTCAGACTGGGCAAGGCAAATATCCAAAGGTGGGTGCCTTCCAGCCTTCAGGCAGGGCGAGACCAAGGTCCAGGAGTCAGTTGCCCCGGCCCCTAGGTAGGGCGGGGCAGGCACAACCCTCAAACCCCTCGGCATGGTCTTTGGGGGTTAAGCACTCGGGTGGTTGGGTCACCGGACAGGGGAGGGAAGGAAAGGGGGACACAGGCCCACCTGACTCCACTGCGTCCCAGCCCAGGGCCCTACCCAGTGGCAACGCAGCCTGCCACTGGGGTCTGCGGATCTCCCACCAGGGCAGGATACAACTCAGACAGTATGCTCCCACTGCCCCTGGGCTACTTCCTCTCCCCACCCCTCCTTACCAGCACCCAAATACCTGTCAGTGGGGGGATTCCACTGGGTCTGGAGGGTAAACTGCCCAGGGGATCCTGCTAAGTCCCTCTTGGTCTGGGGGTGACAGGGCAGGGAAGGCTTCCAGCCCATCAGCCAAATGCAGCTCCTCAAGGTCACAGGGGTCCTCGGCCGCCAGCTGGTTCTCCTCCTCTGCAGAGGGAAGCTCCTCCAGGTCCCAGGGGTTCAGTGGTCCCTCCAGGTTGTCAAACCCATTCAGCTCCTCAGCATGGTCGGGTTCTCCGGGCTATGCGAGTCTTGAGGGTATCTGCCCCAGTCCAAAGTGCCTGGGATCCCCTCCCAATCCTCAGGGCCAGGCAAGCTAAGGGGGCCTTCAGGGCTTCCAGCGGGTGCAGCTGGTGGTGGCCGCACAGTGGGGGCCCAGTCTGGCCCGGCTCACCACCTCCACGTGGGAGCTTCCTTCCCCTGCGGCAGCCAGCCCCTGAGTGAATGGCCTGGCAGGCCTTTTATACCTCCCCTTCCTGTTCTAGCTCCGCCCCTCTGTCTCCAGGGCTTTGGCCATATAATGTCTGGGTCTGACCAGGGAGGGCATGCTGGCCCTTCCTCCAATCCAGGTTCTGATGAATGCCACAGCTCCTTGTTACACTGGCCCATCTCAATATAATGGCTTTTTGAGGCTGTCATGCTTTAGGCATGTAGTACAGTATAATCCTCAACACTACTGCACGTGTTTGCAGTATCTGCCACAATCATAACCCCTGGGAAAGCTGAATTTCACCATTAGATGATTAGAGCTCCAAATGAACTAGCACAGTCTCAGCAACAGTAGTGTGAGCACCAGTGGAAGCCCTAGTGGAATCAAGGCTCCGGCAGCTTAGTTAAAACAGAGGTGCTCTGTCTATATGGGCATTACCACTCTTGAGCAGTGTTCCCTCTAAGCTGCGTGGGTGCGCGGCCACGCAGCGGCCGTCGCACCCCCCGCGCAGCAGTGAGGGACCCTCTCTGGTGGAATCTCTCAGGAAGCAGGTGGGGGAGTTACAGGAGGAGGTGGCCAGGCTCAGGAGTATCCATGCCCTGGAGAAGTTCCTGGATAGCATTCATGAGGAAACATGCAAGGATGAGGAAACTATCCAGAAGCAAAGGACTGCTGCCACACCCTCGGAGAAGGATGGGATGGCTCAAGCAGAGAGTGGACACTGGCAGCTGGTTACTTCTGGCAGCAGACAGTGCTCCACCCCTGCTCCCATCCCACCCTCCGTTGTGGTAAAGAACCGCTACGCAGCACTACAGACGGGAGATGAGATGGAAGAGGAGAAGCCATGCACCCCCGAGGTTGGGAGGATCACAACCATCACACCCAGGAGAAAACGTCGGGTTGTGGTGGTTGGGGACTCTCTTCTGAGGGGGACGGAGGCACCCATCTGTCGCCCAGATAAGGCTTCTCGGGAGGTATGCTGCCTGCCAGGCGCCCGTATCCGAGACGTTACGGAGGGATTGTCGAGAATCATCCGTCCCTCTGACTACTACCCCATGCTACTCATCCATGTGGGAACCAATGATACTGCGAGAGGTGACCCTCTGCAGATCAAAGGTGACTACAGGGCTCTGGGAGCACGGGTGAAGGAGTTCGGTGCACAGGTGGTGTTCTCCTCGATCCTCCTGGTCAAGGGTAGGGGCCCGAGCAGAGACAGATGCATCCTGGAGGTGAATGCCTGGCTGCGGAGATGGTGTTACCAGGAGGGCTTTGGCTTCCTCGACCATGGGGTGCTGTTTCAGGAAGAAGGACTGCTAGGCAGAGACGGACTCCACCTATCCAGGAAGGGAAAGAGCATATTTGGAAGCAGACTGGCTAACCTGATGAAGAGGGCTTTAAACTAGGTCCGAAGGGGGAAGATGACCAACACCCACAGGTAAGTGAAACTGAGGGAAACCTGGGGGAAGGGATGGATCTTGGGGGATGCTGGGGCTGTAACAGCAGGAATAAAAGAGAGGGTAGTTGGAACTGGGGGCTGGGGTCGAATAATTGTTTATTTCTTGATAAAGTCATAATACCTCAGGCGAGTGGGGAAGGAGGACACCGGGAGAAATTGCAAGGGGGAAGATGCGACAGGAGGGAGAATCGACAGGGCAAAGTAGGGCAATGGGCCCGGTATCTTAGGTGCCTGTACACAAATGCGAGGAGCCTGGGAAACAAGCAGGAAGAATTGGTAGTACTGGCACAGACAAGGAACTATGATATAATTGGAATAACAGAAACGTGGTGGGATAACTTGCATGACTGGAGCACTGCCATGGATGGATATAAATTGTTCAGGAAGGACAGGCAGGGAAAAAGGGGGGGAGGAGTAGCTTTATATGTAAAAGAGCTGTATGACTGCTCGGAGCTCCACTATGAAAGTGGAAACAAGATGGTTGAAAGCTTGTGGGTTAAGTTTAGGGGAGAATGCAACAAGGGGGATGTTGTGGTGGGTGTCTGCTACAGACCACCAGACCAGAAAGAGGAGGTGGATGAGGCGTTCTATGGACAACTAACAGAAGTTTCCAGATCGTCGCAGGCCCTGGTTCTTATAGGGGACTTCAATTATCCTGATGTCTGCTGGGAAGATAATACAGCAGTGCACAGGAGATCCAGGAAGCTTTTTGGAGAGTATTGAAGACAACTTCCTAGTACAAATGCTGGAGGAACCAACTAGGGGCCTTGCACCTCTAGACCTATTGCTCACAAACAGAGAAGAATTGATTGGGGAAGTAGAAGTAAATGGCAACCTGGGCAGCAGCGACCATGAGATGGTAGAGTTCAGGATCCTGATCAATGGAAGGAAGGAAAGAAGCAGAACACACACCCTGGACTTCAGAAAAGCAGATTTTGGCTCCCTTAGGGAGCTGATGGGCAGGGTCCCATGGGAAGCTGATCTGAAGGGGAAAGGTGTCCAAGACAGCTGGCTGTATTTTAAAGAAACCCTGTTAAAGGCACAGGAAGATAACATTCCGATGTGCAGAAAGAACAGCAAATGTGGACGGCGACCAGCGTGGCTTAGCAGGGAACTCTGCGGGGAGCTGAAACATAAAAGGGAAGCTTACAAGAAGTGGAAGCTTGGACAGATGACAAAGGAGGCGTATAAAGATATTGCTCGGGACTGCAGGGATCAAATCAGAAAGGCCAAAGGACAATTGGAGTTGCAGCTAGCAAGAGATGTGAAGGATAACAGAAAGGGGTTCTATAAGTATATCAGCAACAAGAAAAGGATCAGAGGTGGTGTAAGTCCCTTACTGAATGGGGCAGGCATCCTCGTGGAGGATGATGCGGAAAAGGCTGAAGTACTCAATGCTTTTTTTACTTCAGTCTTCACGGGGCGGGCCAGCTCCCAGGCTACTACACGGGGTAACGCGGACTGGAGAGAAGAGTGGCCCTCAGTGATGGAAAGTCAGGTTAGGGAACACTTAATGAAATTGAATGTGCACAAGTCCATGGGGCCGGATGAACTGCATCTGAGGGTGCTGAGGGAGTTGGGGGAAGTGATTGCAGAGCCGCTGGCCATTATCTTTGAGAACTTGTGGCGAACGGGGGTGGTCCCGGAGGATTGGAAAAAGGCAAATATAGTACCTATCTTTAAGAAAGGGAAAAAGGAGGATCCGGGGAACTACAGACTGGTCAGCCTCACCTCAATCCCTGGGAAAATCATGGAGCAGGTCCTCAAGGAATCCATCCTGAAACACTTGGAGGACAATAGAGTGATCAGGAACAGTCAACATGGATTCACCAAGGGCAAATTGTGCCTGACCAACCTGATTTCCTTCTATGATGAGATCACTGGATTTGTGGATGCGGGAAGAGCCGTTGATGTGATATACCTTGACTTTAGCAAGGCTTTTGATACGGTTTCCCACAGCATTCTCGTTGGCAAGTTAAGGAAGTATGGGTTGGACGAGTGGACCGTAAGGTGGATCGAAAACTGGTTAGATCAACGGGCTCAGCGGGTAGGAATCAATGGCTCGATGTCTGGTTGGCAACCGGTAACGAGTGGAGTGCCCCAGGGGTCGGTCCTGGGGCCGGTTCTATTCAACATCTTCATTAATGATCTTGATGATGGAATAGACTGCGTGCTTAGTAAGTTTGCGGATGACACCAAGTTGGGGGGAATGGTAGATACTCTGGAGGGCAGGGACAGGATCCAGAGAGACTTGGACAAATTGGAACACTGGGCTGAAAGAAACCTCATGAGGTTCAACAAAGACAAGTGCAAAGTCCTGCACTTAGGACGGAAAAATCCCATGCACTGCTACAGGCTGGGGACCGATCAGCTAAGTAGCAGCGCTGTAGAAAAGGACCTGGGAGTTATGGTGGACGGGAAGATGAATATGAGCCAACAGTGTGCCCTTGTTGCCAAAAAGGCCAATGGCATATTAGGCTGCATCGGTAGGAGTATTGCCAGCAGATCGAGGGATGTGATAATTCCCCTCTATTCGACACTGGTCAGGCCGCATCTGGAGTACTGTGTCCAGTTTTGGGCTCCCCACTACAGAAAGGATGTGGACCAATTAGAAAGAGTCCAGCGGAGGGCAACAAAAATGATTAGGGGGCTGGGGCACATGACTTATGAGGAGAGACTGAAGGAACTAGGCTTATTTAGTCTACAGAAGAGAAGACTGAGGGGATATTTGATAGCAACCTTCAACTACTTGAAGGGTTGCTCCAAAGAGGAGGGAGCTAGGCTGTTCTCGAGGGTACCAGAGGACAGAACAAGGAGCAATGGTTTCAAATTACAGCTGGGGAGGTCAAAGTTGAATATTAGGAAAAACTTTCTCACTAGGAGGGTGGTGAAACATTGGAATGGGCTATCTAGGGAGGTGGTAGAATCTTCATCTTTGGAGATTTTTAAGGCTCGGTTAGACAAAACTCTGGCTGGGATAATTTAGGGGGAGTGGTCCTGCTTTTTAGCAGGGGGTTGGACTAGATGACCTCGTGAGGTCCCTTCCAACCCTATGATTCTATGACCGTCGCGCAGCCCAGCAGCCCCCGCCGCTCCCTCCAACCCCCGGGGCTGCGGCTTTGCCGCGGCAGACCCGGCCTGCGCCCGGCCTCTGGGCTGGCCCTCCCCGCCCCCAGGGTGGGACAGGCAGGCTCAGGCTAGGGTCAGGAGCGCGGGCCTGCCTGCCTGCCCCACGCAGCTGGGGCAGCAGGGGGGCTGCGGCCACGGTGGGCTCCCGGGCTCCCACCTGCCGACCGCCTTGACTTCCCGGCCCGGGACTGGGGCCGGGGCCGGGCTAAGCCACGGCCTCGGCCTCCCAGCACAGGGCCGGGATCAGCCTCCAGGGCTGGAGTCAGGTCCGCCCCACCGGCGGCTTCCCAGGGCCGCGGTAGGGTCCTCCCCTGCCAGCGGCCTTGGCTTCTCTTTCTTTCTCTTTCTTCTTTGCCTGCCTTCTTTTTTCTTTCTTCCTCCCTCTCTTTCTCTTCCTTCCTTCTCTTTTCCTTATTTGTCTTCCTTTTTCTTTCTCTTCTTTCCTTCCTCTTTCTTCTCTTCCTTTTTTCTTTTTCTTTCCTCTTCCTTCCTTCCTTCCTCCCTCCTTCTTTCTCTTCCTGTTTCCTCTTCTTTCCTTCTTTCTCTCTTTCTTTGCTTCCTTCCTTTCTCTTCCTTCTCTTCTTTCCTTCCCCTTTCTTCTTTCTCTTCTTTTTCTTCCTTCTTTCTCTTCCTTTCTTCTTTCTCTCCCTTTCTCTTCCTTCCTTCTCTCTTTTTTCTTTCTCCCTTCCTTTTTCTTTCCTTCTTTCTCTGCTTTGCTTTCCTTTTTCTTTCCTTCTCTCTCTTCTTTGCCTGCCTTCTTTTTTTTTTCTTTCTCTCTTTCTCTCTTTCTTTCTCTGCTTCCTTCCTTTCTCTTCCTTCTCTTCTTTCCTTCCTCTTTGTTCTTTCTCTTCCTTCTTTTTTCTCTCCCTTTCTCTTCCTTCTTTCTCTCCTTTGCTTTCCTTTTTATTTCCTTCTTTCTCTTCTTTGCCTTCCTTCTTTTTTCTTCCTTCCTCTTCCTCTTCCTCTCTCTTTTTTCCTTTTTTGTCTTCCTTTTTCTTTCCTTCCTCTTTCTTCTTTCTCTTCTTTCCTTCTTTTTCTTTCTCTCTTCCTTCCTTTTTTAAAAAAACTTTTAAAAAATTAATTTTAAATAAAAACCTTTCTAAAAATTAAATTTCAATTCAAAATTCATTCAAGTTCAATTAAACACAATTAATTCTATTTACAATTACTTTAACTTCAATTAATGCCTATAATTTCTGTTGTGTGAGTTTATACAAAAATTTTATTCAGAAAAAGTTTTGTGCACGGCTTGAAAATTTTGCACACAAGCCGCCAAACCTTAGAGGGAACATTGCTCTTGAGCCACTGGTGGAACCACATCCATGACAGTGGAATGGTAGGAGACTCCCCAAGAATGAAAGCTGTCTGAATGCACTGTAACCATTCAGAAATTTCATTTCCACTCAGATACAAGAGTTCACTAGTCAACTTTTTATTGTATTTGAGTTTGACCCAGAATATAACAGTCTATTATGTTTGCACATTGTACCCATCAGAAAGGAAAGAGGCATGTTCCTTTTTCTACAAGCCAGAGAGCTCTTAAGTGTCTGCTTAGGCTTTGTGACTGGTATAGGATTCATCTATAGCTCAGTCTGCAGGGGTTGGTAGAGAAGCAGAACCTCCAGGAAGCCTCGGCCAAGTTCATCTTTCCCTCTCCCCACAAATATCCATGTTCTAACTGCCTGGCCCTTGCTAACTTCCTCAGGGGTCCAGTCACACAGCCCCTTCCTATGGGGATTCTGTAGCCAGGTCTGTCTCTCTACACACATCATCAAGGGAGGAGACTAGACAGTCACTCTCTGAACAGCCTCTTAAAGGGATTACTTAAGAAGGACTGGAGCAAGCCACCGCACCTGCCCTCCTCTACCACCTCAGTTTTTGCTCCCCTGGTGTTAGACTTCACAAAAGACTCACCAAACCGTTGTTTGCCATCACCTGTGCTTATTTATTTACAGTTCTTGCAGTTAAATTCCACACTCCTGCCTCAGGGATCCTAGGGACTCTAAGGAGGCTAGTAGCTCTGCATCCCTCCTAATCAATGAATAATGTCTCCCTACTCTGTTTGACCACACCCCTCTCTAGTTTCCTGCCCAGGCCTATATACTCTGCTGGGGTCCCCAGCTGTTCCTCCTCACCTCCTACATCTTGGCTCTGACTCACCCTATTTAAAGCCACACCCACACCAGCCCCTTGGGGCAGGGCTAGCAGAGCTAAGTGAGGAGGTTTAGCCTCTGTGCTTTGTCACAAGGACTATCTCCTCCCACCCCAATCTTTAGGAGATGCTTGGAAGGGTAGTGTCGTGCCTTCTCTGTATACAGCCAGCTCAGTGAATTTGCCATCTTTGAAACATCTCCAAATCCCTAGTGTGGTAGCTAAGGGCTGTGGGTATTATTTCCTGTTGATCACATGCTAAAGGAGAAGGTCCCTATTCCTACTGTGATATTGAAGAAATGCCTAAAAATGATGGGGAACCTCCACAGCCCTGCCTTATTTCAGGTGCTGGCTGCAGGACGAGTATTTCCTTTCCTCCTGTGTATCAGTAGAATGCTTTCCAAAGTTTTCTGTGAAATGACAGCAGCTCAGCCCTTCAACCTAGTGCCTTCAGGCAGTCATTCAATAACTGGCCCAAGGTTTCACTCTCCTGCTACAATGGGATTTTTACTCCCTAGGCTCATGGTAATTACAAGCTATTGTCGCCAAGCCAGAGCTTCCAAAGACCTAAGGCAAACCAGCACAGAGGGCTCTAAACCTTTCATTTCAAATAGCAGCTGTAATCAAAACGTTGTTTCCAGCAAGAGCTCTACACACAAGCTGCATTTACTTAAATTGGTGCTTAAGCTCACAAACTATTTTTTTCATTTGATGTAAACGAAAGAAACACCTTCTCATGCTTAACTCCTCTAGACACTGGAACCAGGTGAAATTAATATATATGGTGGCATGATGAAACAAGAAAAGGATAAAGGCGGTGAAGGGAAAATGGGGTGGTGGTAGTGGGAAATAAAAAGAACAGCAGGTCATAATCTACATGCAGTTACACCACTTCAGCCTCACTGAAGTAAATGGGCATGACCAGGCATTCCCAGAACAGAATTTTGCCAAGCAGCTCTTTGGCCTGCTCTGCTCTCTAACATCTCAAGACAACAGCTAATTGGAAGTCTAATAGAGATGCTGTCCAGTTGCCTAGAATGGCATCAATCAACATCTGAACAAACAACTGTTTTTGTGCTGAGTGGAGACCCCGTGGCTCATATAGTCATTGCTAGGACACCCAACATTTCACTTTTAGGTCATCAGTTAAAAATGAAGCCGTCTGCGAATTGATCGTTGTAGTCTGGGTGAAGTAAGAGGCTATGTCTAGTTATTATTGAACAAGTGTCTGCATAACTATGGGCAGATTCACTGAATGAACCAAGAACTGAGTGTTTCTAGGCACTGAACTATCCTCACTGCTTTACAGAGGATCTCAACACATCAGATTTGAGGTATATAGCAGCTGGTTTGTGGCAGCAGCTGGCAATGCCATTGCTGGTGTGGTAAATTTTTGGTGAATAATGGCCTTCTCATAGAACTGGAAGGGACCATGAGAGGTCATCAAACCCAGTCCCCTGCACTCATGGCAGGATCAAGTACCATCTTGACCACCCCTGACAGGTGTTTGTCTAACCTGCTCTTAAAAATTTCCAATGATGGAGATCCCACAACTTCCCTTGGCAACTTATTCACTGGTTAATCACCCTGACTGTTAGGAATTTTCTCCCAATGTCCACCCTAAACCTCCCTTACTGTAATTTAAGTCCATTGCTTCTTGTCTTATCATCCTATTATGTACCAAAGACTGTCAAGCCAGCCCCTTGCATGATGGCTAGATAAAAACAAATGCATACACACACACTTATGCTGCGCAATAATTTAGAATTCGATATTTGCAACAGTGACTTACTTTTTCAGTGAGAAACAGCCTGGAAACTGCCTCATTTTCCCTTTTCTCAACAGCAGCCTTGTTAATCTGGTGGAGTGATGTGGCATTTAGCCCTCTGACCATACTCAATATGAATCCCCTGCCATCCCTACCCCTGCTTAGACTAAATAAAAAGCCCAAGGAAAAATTAATCCTCAGCCCTCTGCCAGGCTTAACAAACCTTTAGCTCTCCCAGATTCATCAGTTCCTTCCTTGGCCCTTCACATCTGCCCTGCTCTTCCTCATGCTGAGAAAGAGGTGGAATAGCTTCCCCCACACCTTCTCCAGAAGCCCCTGCACCTGAAAAAACAAAACACAACAGGGTTCCAATCCACCTCCATACTGTATTACTAGAGGCCTTTCCCTTCTGGTTTCATGCTTCCCAGGGATAGGGTTACAGACTGGCAAAGGAGGACATGTCCTCCTTTTTACCTTCACGTCCTCCGTCCGGCAGGCATTTAAAAAATACGTGATTTTGTCTGGCTTTTTACTTATGATTAAAATTTCAGTTTTTGTATATGAAGCTACCGTATATGCTCACGTATAAGCCAAGAATTTTAGGGTCCAAAATATGTCTGAAAAGCTGGGTTCGGCTAATCCCCAGATCACAGCCAAAACCGGGTCAGAAGGCTGTGTTGCGGTGCGTTCCGCCCAGGGGCCCAGGAAAGCGGCAGACTCGGGCGGAACGCTTGTTCCACCGTGTCCTGCTGCGGCCAGGCTGGGGAGTTTCAAACTTCCCACCCTGAGCATGCTCAGACAGCGTGTGCTCAGGGTGGAAGGGGCCTGGCCCAGGAGCGGCTCTGCCGGCCACCACTGCATCTCTGGACCACCAGCCAGGTAAGGGGGGCTGGGAAGGGGCCACCGCGGGGGGGGGGGGGGGAGAGGAGCAGGCAGATATTAATACTACATTTTCTCCATGTCCTCTTTTTCATACTTCCCTGTCCTCCTTTCCATGCTTTGGTGTCTGGTAACCCTACCCAGGGACCTTCTATGCCTTGCCTCCTCATAGGCATTATCCACCGCTCCTCTTGGATGAATGCACCTGCCACTCTTTGCAAAGAACCACCACATCCAGTAGCAAATCCCCCACTGTTCCTCTTACATCTCGCATCCATTCTCCCACCATGTACTGCAGCTCAGCCTACAGTTCCCAGGCATCCTTCAGGGAACAACAGCTCCCAGAATGCTCTTGTTCCACCTTGTCTCAGGTTGCCGCTGGTGCCTAGTTTAGGCTCCAAGCAGGCTGTCCTGGCATCTCAGTTCAGACCCACCCCCCAGTGGGGGTCGTCTCAGGGTTTGTTGTTACCCTTAGGATCTCAGCAGAGGGGTTGTCTTGGTTGGAGGCTCAGGGAGACTGTCTGATGTTCTCCTTCTTTTATCCTGAGGCTTGGTTGCCTTTTCAGGTACAGCTGTGGCTGTCTAGCTCCAAGCTTGACAGTGTTTGCAGCCTAGCCTGGGTGTGGCAGTTCTAATTGTTTGCAGGGAAGGGATGCTCCCCTCCCCCTTCCCCTCCTGCCTAAGTCCTGAATGGGGTTTCTAGACCCCATTACACACCTCAAACCAAGACCAGGATCTGCTTGATTTACTACCTGCCTTATTGCCCACTACTGTCTTAGGCAACTACTTGGAGCAGGGTTTTCCTGGTCTGCTCTTAAAGGGACAGTGTAGCCTATGATTGTTCGTTCCAGTCTCAGCATGGCACAATGCTTTTATTGTTTAGGATTCTTTAAGTGAAGATTAAAACAAACAAACAAACCACAGCCTTACAAATACAGTGCTGTTACTAATAATCCAATTTTAAAAATGGCATATACATTAGGGTTGCCAATTTTAGTTGGATGTATTCCTGGAAGTTTCATCACATGACATAATCTTTGATTAAAAATTAATCTTTAATTCCTGGAGACTCCAAGCAATCCTGGAGGGTTGGCAACCCCACTACAAAATTGGGGGAGGGCAGGTCTTCAGAACCATGTCACATCATAGGCCAAACTACAAGGAAACACTGCCCTCTAGCAGAAAGTTGGCAAAAGATCCATCACCTCATTCATCAAAACCCACATGGAATCCTGTATGTGCGTGTAGGTGTTTTTCGTGACTGATCACAGTGACATACAAACAAAACTAAGGAAAACCCCAACATAATACATTAATTTGGTGCTTATGATCTGAGCAAAATTCACAAACCTCCAGTGAGGGAGCGTGGACAGGAGGTCAAAGCAGGGAACGGAGACAGCAGATGAGTTCTATTCCCTCTTTGCTACTGGCTACCTTTGGACGGGTGACTTAGGCCAAAATTTGCAAGTGTTCTCTATTCTTGGGCACGTCTATTTTTGGTTGCCCAACCTGAGACCTCTACAGCCTGATTTTCAGAGGTGTTGAGCAACTGGAACACTGATGCCAGCTGGCTTTGTGGATGCTCAGAACATCTGAAAAAAATCAGGCAAAGTCTCTTAGGTTGGACACTCAAGACCACAAGTTACTTTTGGAAGTGTTAGGCTTAACCTTTCCATACTTCAGTTTCCACATATATAAAGGGCTCATCCACATTATATGTACTACTGTGGTTTATGCAACCAGCTTGACCCATATCAGTTACAGATTCAGTTGGATCCACACAGTTTTCACACCACACCCATGTGTCAACCATGTTTATGTATGCACAGCTAGCACACAGTCTAACTCATTTTGTACCTGTGCATTTTGAGACCACCTGGCCAGCTATCCCACAGTGCCTCAGATGGTACTGGTGTGCCCAGAAGACCTAATGTGACAGGGTCAGACCTGACAACTATAGGAGAGTGGTCCTATTTGAAGGATTGGGAAGTGGGCGGGTGCAAGCCCACCCACTGCTAAAGCCTCTCCCCCAGCCTAAGGGGAGAAGGCACTGGACCCGGTTCCAAGTGATTTCTTGGGACAGCTAATGAAATAACAGGGAAGGGGTGTGAGGGTCAAAGGTTCATAATTAGGGATTCGGAGGGGGACTCTGAGCAGAGAACCTCCGACAGCGATCACTGCTCCCGGAAGGTATCAAGGGAGCCAGCGGACGCTGCCCAGAGGACCTCTGCTTGGATTTGTGAACAGACAAGGGACCAGAAATAGGCCCCAGAGTCGCAGGCACCCCCCTCAGCCAGCCTCCCCTCTGTGGTTTTTATAGCTGGTGGCCTTAGCGTAGGCCAGGAGGTTGGCGAAGTCCCACGACTTTGTTGGGCCATAGCTGGGGAGTGCATATAAAAGGAGGTGTGGGGAAAAGTGCAGCCAGAACCTCAGTAAGAGTATAGGAGAGTGGTCCTATTTGGAAGGATGGGAAGTGGGCGAGCGCTAGCCTGCCCACTACTAAAACCCCTCCCCCAGCCTAAGGGGAGGAGGCACTAGGCCCGATTCCAATTAGTTACGGGGGACAACAAATGACAAACAGGGACGCGTGTGAGGGTCAAAGATTCAAAATTAGGGATTCAGAAGGGGACACCGAGCAGAGAACCTCGGACAGCGCCCACTGCTCCCGGAAAGTGTCAAGGGAGCCAGCGGACGCTGCCCAGAGGAACTCTGCTCGGATTCGTGAATGGACAAGGGACCGGAAATAGGCCCCACAGTCGCAGGAACCTCCCTCAGCCAACCTCCTCTCTGTGGTTTTTATAGATGGCCACTTTGGCATAGGCCAGGAGGAGGTTGGTGAGGAGGTCCCGCGACTTTGTGGGGCCACGGATGGGGAGTGGATATAAAAAGAGGTGTGGGGGAAAAGTGCAGCCAGAACCTCAGTAAGAGTATAAGAGAGTGGTAGAAGGTGTATATAGTAGCCCCAGGAACTTGTTCCCTGGGTTAATTTAGCCAGAGTCGCTCCAGGTTAATTAAGTCACCTGAAGCCAATTAAGGAACCTGCTGCACTACTTAAAGACCCCTTCTCAGGCAGGCAGAGGCAGCTGAAAGGGACTTAGAAATGGAAGCTGAGCTGCTAGGAGGGTTAGGTGGTTTATTGTGTGCCCCAACACCAGGAAAGTACAGAGTTTGAGAGAAGCCCTTGCAGGCAGGACCCAGGGCTGTTAGACACAGCAGCCTGAAGGAGGACCCTGCCACTCAGAGAAGGGAGCTGAACTGGAACAGCCCCACCCAAACAGAGGGAAGATTACAGAGTGAAAGACTCCAGGCAAGGAGGCTGTGAAAGCTCTCCTGGGTCCAGAGGGCAGATTGGGAGCAGTGGGGCCAAGAACCAGTGACCCATGGAAGGTAGTAGCTCTCCTGGACTCAGGTGTTGGCGGTTGCTACTCATAGGGTCCCTGGGTCAGGGCTGGGATAGAGGGTAGGATTAGCCTCCCCCCATACCTCTCTGCCATTTTGCCATACCCAGGAGTGGCCAGAAGGAAAGAACGCCCCACGAGGCGGCCAGCTGGGCTGTAACTTGGAAGAAGTTGAGGGGAAGAAACCAGATTACACCAGGCCAGAGGATAGAAGTGCAGGAACTGCAGAGATGGACTAGGCCTCACTCTACCACACTACATACAGATTAGCACTGGCTACAGATGGGACAACGCTTCCTGAGGACCTAGTCCACCCATAGTTGGAATGGAGGAGGAGTAACCAGACCAGGTATACAGGCACAGTGTGGGGCTTCTCCTCACACAGCAGAACGACACCATTATAAATTGGTTACAGGCCTTTGGGAAAAGCATAGCTTGGGCTCCCTTTGGTCCTTTTTGTGGGATTTTCCATGGGAAAGGGCTGTGATCTGGTCACAAATTACCATCCCAACACACAGGATATATTCTCGAAATAGGAGTAATATCTTACTATCTTGAAATAAATGCTAGAGGTTTATAGTAATAGAAAATAATACATAGCAAAAGCTTCATGTTTCACTTCCTAAATGCTGTCAATCTGCACCACAAACCTGCGTGATTGGGAAGCTCACTACCACTAGGGGATTAGAAGACTGAGCAAACCTAGTCACGGTACAGTACAGACAGGTGCTGCAGTGGCTTTCTTCAAACCCACTTATGGTTCAATCCTGACCTGCAACTCCCACTGCCTTTCCAGTCCTGGGCTTACACCCACCTTTGCCTAAGGAGCAAAAATTCCACTTGCTGTTCTAGTTCAGAGCCATTCCTGTGCAGTGAGGCTCATTCTGCCAAGATGTGAACCTGTTTTATTAACTGGGAGCTAGAGGAAAAAAACCTAATTTTGTAACCTAATAAGATTTCACTCTAGGTTTCCTGAGGCAGAAAGTTTTCATTCTTTCTCCTATTATTTGCTGTTTATTTCTTACGTGGTTGAGACTCTTATTGTTGTATATATTTTTTAAAAATTCCAAGCATTTCCTTCTTGTCTAGTTTTGCTGCATCTGAATGTGTTCATATTCTTATTTAATAAAGGCCTTTTTGGTTTTATTGCCACTGTGTTGATCACTGTAGTTCTAGATATGTTGTAATTGAGTAACATTTGTATTCACAGGCATAGGTGTAGGCCAAACTGTACAGAGGTGGGATGACAAAACAGTTCCAGCCCTAATCCAATTATATACATGTTATGATGATGAGGTCATCAGGCAAGGGAGAAGTCTACACAAAACAAAGCTAAAGTTTGTTGGTTTCAGGCAGCCTGTATCATGTTAGTTCCTCTTAAAAATGTAGATTTCATTAATGTGAATGGGAATAGAGCTCATTCTTACCGTCTGTAGAAAAGTAGATTTTTTTTTAGGAAGGATTTGCATGCAGAGAGGTAGGCTGCATGGACTGAGGAGGAAATTCCAGGTCCATTAGACCTGTGGCTTTCAAACTTTTTCCTCTGGACCCAGTTGAAAAAAAATGTATGCCCACAACCCAACAATTATATCTTTGAGCAACACATTCCAGTCTTTTGGCGGTGGCATTATGGGGCACTGCGACACAGTACCTGAGCGTCTGTGATCCAGTACCAGATCCTGACCCATGGTTTGAAAACCACAGCATGAGACCATATTTTCTCAACCTGTGGTATGCATACCCCTGGTATAAGCCAGACACAGGCTAGGGGTACACATGGCAGCTGCTTCCTTCCCCTGATCCCAGCTGGGAGGCAGTTGAGTGTTGGAGTACTTCTGAAAATTTTAATAAGTTAGAGGGTACAAACATTAGACTCATCACCTGGGGAAGGGATTTAAAGAGAGCATGTCTCTGGGATTTTAAGGAGATTTACATGTACTTGTCTCTGAAGTACTCTGAATGTAGCATCTTCTGTTGACCCATGATGAATTAGCCATCCCTCCAGGAGAGGAGTTTTATATGTCTTTTGCAACTCCTTAAAGACATTCATTTGAGCTGAAAGGAACCACCTAGAATCATCTATGCAGACCCATTTTTTTGCAAAAAGATTCTAAACTTTACCATATCTACTTGCTAAGCAGCTTCTACTATTAGTGCAGTAAGGCATGGATTCACACAGAGGATTATAGAGAAAGCCAATTACAGGTAAACAATCTCCTTAAATCTGTATATATGTGCACATACATGTGTATTATAATAGTTTTAGGGAGAGTCTACACTCCACATATTGGGTCAAGAAGACTCTACTGCTCTGCTCTGTTAGCTCCTATAAAAAAAACCACAAAGCTCTTAAAGAGGAAGAGCTCTTCCTTGTTAAACTCAAAAGTTCCACAGGGAAAGCTGCTGCCTGCAGCAGTATATCGATAGTGATTACAGAATCGGATGACAGCTAAATGAATGTTATTAAAACCATTACTTGCTGACAATAAAATTGATTGGTGTTCTGATGAGGTGCTAGAAATAAAACACATGAGCATTATTATCCAAAAATGTGTGTGCTGTTATTCTACAAGCATAAGAGCTGTTAAGGAACTCCCAAGTTTAAAAGCCCTGAGATCACACAGAACTCTCTGCCCCACCATGTATTTGGTCACACAGATCTGGACTGCAGAACTGCTGTTCTCGTTAGGGTGACAATTTGTGGTGCTGACAGGCTGAGTTCCTAGTTGTCAGCCCTCACTGAAACATCAAGATTTTGACTAGTAGCTACCAAAAAATACTGAAGGAAAACACAGATATTCCTCAACGAAAGAATATGCTGATCTTTATTAAGAATTAATATATACTGTCTATGGGCTTCAACACAAACTGATGCAGTGGAACAAATCTCTTTATTTAATCTCAGAATGCTCTCAAGTAAACCACCTGTTGACTTGATTCCCCCCCAGTGTCTGGCCCTGGACACTGGATTAGAACGTAAGACTGCCACAGCAGTGATTCTATAAAGATGCCGGAGTGAGCATGCACAGTCATGATGGCTTGGACTGAAGAACTTGCTGCTGCTGCTGTTGAACAGACTTGGAATCCTCCCACGGACGAGATATTCTGATGTTCTTCCAGTCATCAGACACAGAGTTTTTCAGTTTCTATAGATAAACAGTAACAAAAACATAAAGCTATGTTAAGACAAGGGCTTCAGGGCTTTAAACTGAGACTTCTTCCAAGTGTGCTGGTTTCCTATATCACAAATGTAACATCATGCACTGGTTGATTAACTTTCACCCAGGACCCAATGATATTTTCTAGGACTGCTGTTTTCAATCTGTGGTCTGCAGACTATGTCTAAGGAGTCCATGAAAGGCTCTCATTGCCACAGAACAGTGGTTTTCAACCTCTGGTCCACAGACCTCTGGAGGTCTGCAGACTATGTTTAAGATTTTCAAAAGGGGTGTGCACCTCCATTTGAAGTTTTTTAGGAGCTGCAAATGAAAAATGGTTGAAAACAACTGGCCTATGAGAAAAAACTTTACAGACAGGAAAAGGCATAGAGAAGTATCAAAAGGCAGATTTAACCTCAGCAGAAGGTACAACTCATCTTAGGAATGACTGTAATTGTTTGTTTATATCTAAGGAAGACAGAGCACTTCTCTATAGCAACTGGACAGGGTCAAAAAGGTTTTCTTTTCTGTTCAATTACCATATTTTCAGGTCAGCCCTTTGACTTCAGGAATTTCTGGTGTTGGGATAGAGAGGTCTAGAAAGCTCACAGTACAGCTGAAACCTGGCTTTTACAGAACAAACAACTCTTGTGGGACGTAGGAAGGGGAAGACAATGTCTGACCACTGGTACCCAGAGGCATTCTACATGTGCATGGCAGATGGCCTCAGGGAGAGTTAGAAAGAGGACGATCCCCTTCAGTCCATAGTACTTTCATATAAAGGAGAAGAATGCACAGCATCCCAGAATGTGCTTCCTAATTCCAAAAGCCACACATGGGAGAGGGACCATGGCCATGTTTGCAACCCACCTAGCCAGGTCTCCATTTGGGATGAAGAATACAATGGGGGCTTGTCTACATGGTGCATTAGTCCTCACGGAGGGGTGAGCGGTCGCCTGTAAAGCACTAATTGGACACTGTTGGCATGCACTAAAAGTTCCTTAGTGCACACCAATGAAGTACTGTTTGAAATAGGACTATAGTGACTATGCACTAGGGAGTTTCTAGTGCACGCCAGGAGACTCCATCTGGACCTGTTAGTTTGCAGCATGCTAGCGCACACTAGCATTTACACCCCTCTACTGAGGACTAATGTAGACAGATCCAGGGCGTAGTAAGTGGCCAAAGAGTTTAATGCTTAAAGAATGCCTTGATTTTGGCTGCCTCCCACACAGGTGCTCTGGGGACTAGAAAGACTCTTTCCCCACCCTCCTCTCGCACCCCTGCTCACAAGCATCCACAACTGGACTCTTCTTGCATTTCTGTGAGTGGGTAAAGAGAAGAAAAGGAAGGTTACCCACCTTTTGTGGTAACTGGAGTTCTTCGAGATCGGTGTCCCTGTGGGTGCTCCACCTTGGGAATTCTGGCGCGCCCCGTACCCAGACCGGAGACTTATGTAGCCCTTATGTAGCCCTTATGTAGTGCTCATTGTGGCTGCGTGAGCGCCGAGAGGCTGTCTCACACCTGCATGGCACCCTCACGGCATGTGTGTGGCACGACCCGCCCCAGTTCCTTCTCTAATGGGAGCGAAGAGCTTACACTCCGAAGTAGAGAGGGGAGGAGGGCGGGTGGTGGAGCACCCACAGGGACAACCATCTCAAAAAACTCCAGTTACCAAACGGTGGGTAACCTTCCTTTCTCCTTCTAAGAGTGTCCCTGTGGGTGCTCCACCTTGGGAGACTACAATGCCGTGTCCAAACAGGAAGGGGGGACTTCAGAGTAGTTGTTTGAATTGTAGAAAGGACAGAGTCCCAGTCGTGCATCATGACGGGATGCTTGATCAATTGCATAATGTTTCGTGAATGTATGGGTTGAGGCCCAAGTGGCGGCTCTGCAAATCTCTGTGATTGGAACATTATTAAGGAAGGCTGTAGTCATTGCGATGGCCCTGGTAGAGCGGGCCGTAATACGGTCAGGCAGTATGGTCTGTGTTAATGTATAACAGGGGTGGATACAACCCGAGATCCATTTAGATAGTCTTTGGGTTGAAATAGGATTGCCCTTGGACCACTCAGCCGTAGAAACAAATAGTCTGTTTGTAGACCTAAATGTTTTTGTCCTCTCTAGATAGAAAGAGAGAACACGACGGACATCAAGAGTATGAAGAATGGCCTCACCTGGAGAAGAGTGGAGTTTCAGCATGAATATAGGTAAGTTTATAATTTGATTAAGGTGGAATGTCGATGACACTTTAGGTATAAACCAAGGATGTGGCTTGAGGATAACTTTGTCCCTGTGGAATACTGTATATGGAGGCATGGCCATGAAAGCTGCAAATTTGCTGATGCGTCAAGCAGATGTTATAGCGATGAGGAAGGCTAACTTCATCGAGAGAAAGGTAAGTGAACACTCGGCAAGGGGTTCAAAAGGGAGGCTTAGTAATGGTTGTGAGAACTAAATTAAGATCCCAAGTCAGTGTAGGTGGACAGACATTTAGGTAGAGATTTTGCAGACCCATTAGGAATCTCTTTACAGTTTTATGTGAAAAGAGTGAATTGTTTTCATGGAAGGTTGTAATTGCAGCTAGGTGTACCCTGATGGAGCTATTAGAAAGATTGAATTGTCTCAAGGAGAGGAGGTATTCCAAGACAGTGGGTATCGTGGCTGAAATGGGAGAGAGGTTGTGTTCGGCACACCAATGTTGAAATCTTGTCCACTTCTGAAGGTAGGTCTTATGGGCTGACTGTTTTCTGCTGTTTAATAGAATGTGTGATACTGCATCTGAGCATTGTAGCACCTCCTGTTGGAACCATTGAGGTACCAAGCCGTTAGGTGTAACTTCATGGGTTCTGAGTGAGTTGTGCTGACCCCTGTGTTGTGTCAATATGTCTCTCATTACAGGAAGAGTGATTGGTTGACATCTCCATGAGGTAAGTAAACCACAGCTACCTGGGCCAGGCAGGGGCGATCATGATTACTGTTGCTGAATTGTGGTGAATTTTGAGCAGAGTTCTGTGAATTAGCGGGATTGGGGGGAAGCGTATAGCAGGCCTTCTCTCCAGTGATGTAGGAATGCGTCTCCTAAGGATCCCTGGCCAATTCCTGCTGTCATGCAGAACACATGGCATTTGCGGTTCCAGTGTGTAGCAAAGAGTTCCGTGGCAGGAAAGCCCCGTCACATAAAGATATTTTATACTATTAGTGGGTGGATCTTCCATTCGTGATCCAGAATGAAAGATCTGCTCAAAAAGTCTGCTGTAGTATTGTGAATGCCAGGGAGGTAAGTTGCAGAAATCATAACCTCGTTTCTTAGGCATCAGTTCAATAAGAGCATTGCTTCCATACATAGGGGTTTTGATCGTGTGCCTCCTTGCCTGTTTAATATAAAACATGCAGGCGATGTTGTCTGTGAGGATCTTTATATGCTGACAAGTTATGATATGTTTGAAGTGACGAAAGGCATATCAAACAGCTCGGAGTTTGAGCAGATTTATGTGAAAAGTCAATTCTGCAGGGGACCACTTGCTTTGGATAGTGTGAGGAGGAAGATGAGCACCCCAGCTCAGCAGGGAAGCTGGGGCACATGACTTATGAGGAGAGACTGAAGGAACTAGGCTTATTTAGTCTAGAGAAGAGAAGACTGAGGGGAGATTTGATAGCAACCTTCAACTACTTGAAGGGTTGCTCCAAAGAGGAGGGAGCTAGGCTGTTCTCGAGGGTAACAGAGGACAGAACAAGGAGCAATGGTTTCAAATTACAGCTGGGGAGGTCAAGGTTGGATATTAGGAAAAACTTTCTCACGAGGAGGGTGGTGAAGCATTGGAATGGGCTATCTAGGGAGGTGGTAGAATCTTCATCTTTGGAGATTTTTAAAGCTCGGTTAGACAAAACTCTGGCTGGGATAATTTAGGGGGAGTGGTCCTGCTTTTTAGCAGGGGGTTGGACTAGATGACCTCGTGAGGTCCCTTCCAACCCTATTATTCTATGATTCTATGATTCTATGATTCTAAGCATCTGTTGACATGGATAGTGAGGGCGATAGAGGAGTGAAGAGTACTCCTGCTGTAAGATTCTGTGGTTTGATCCACCATTGCAGAGACTGTTTTATTTGTAGTGGTATGGCAGTTATTCTCTCTATGGAATGGTGCACTGGTTTCTACACCTTGGCCAAGTAAAGTTGGAGAGGCCGCATATGTAGTCTTTCATTCTGTACTACGGAGGTGGTTGTGGCCATATGACCTAGAAGCTGTAAGTAGGTGTGCACTCTGATCGTGGGAGCCTGTATCATAAGGCTTATTAATTCTGAAATTGCTTTGACTTGTAGGTCTGGAAGGAAGGCTTGTGCCCTTAGGAGTCCAGATGAGCGCCAATGACCTCTATCACTTGAGATGGGTTTACCGTAGATTTGCTGTAATTTATAAGGAGTCCCAATCGCTGGAACACCGCAACGGTAAGTTTGACTGACTGATGTGCCGCATGCTTGAAGCGTGCTTTAAACAGACAGTTGTCAAGGTAAGGGACGATGGTAATACCCTTCAGCCTTAGGTGTGCTGCAACGATGGTGAGTGTCTTCAAAAATACCCAAGGAGCTGAAGAGAGACCAAAGGGTAAAACGGCGTATTGGTAGTGATTAGAATTTACTATAAATTGAGATATTGTCTATGCGCTAGATGGATTGAAATATGAAAATATGCGTCTTGCAGGTCAAGGACCGCAAACTAGTCCCCTAGCTCTAGAGCCAGAATAAGAGAGGTGAGTGTGACCATTGTAAACTTCTGAAGTTTTATATATTTGTTTAGTTTTCTAAGATCCAGGATTGGACACCAGCCACCTGATTTCTTTTTAGTTAAGAAATATGGAGAATAGAAACCCCTACCGCAGTGTTCGATGGGGATTGTTTCTATAGTGCTCAGAGAAAGGAGGTATGAAACCTCTTTCTGTAGTTGTTCGTGTGTGGTGTCCCTAAAGAGGGACGGGGAAGGGGGCAGGTGGTTTAGCGATAAAGGGGATGGTGTAACCAATGCAGATTGTGTCGAGGACCCACTTGTCCTATATTATCTTGGTCTAAGGATCATAAAAATGGTATAATCTCTCAGTAAACAGTGACTCCAGAGCTTCGGGGAGGTGTAGGCGGTCCTCAACTGAATCTCTAAAATTGAGGTTTTGCAGGTGGTGGTTGGGACACTGGAGCCTGATTGGAGGGCTGCCTGCAACGCTGTGTGCGTTTTCTATTACGTGGAGGCTGGTCCTGGCGCCTGTATTGTGTCTACTCTGTTATTGGAAGTGGAACCTTGAATTATATGGTTGGTACTGATGCGTTGTGTGTCTAGTACCAGGTGTGTAGATGCCAAAGGTCCATAGAGCAGCTCTCGAATCTTTGGAGGAATGCATTATTTCATCTGTTTTCTCTGAAAATAATTTTTTCTTATTGAAAGGTAAATCTTCGATTGTTGCCTGCAGCTGTCTCAGGAGATCGGCGGAATGGAGCCAGGATGACCTTCGCATCACCATTCCGGTAGCCAAGGAGCAAGCCGTCGTGTCCGCTACGTCTAGAGCTGCCTGTAGCACCATTCTTGAAATTAACTGGCCAGCCTTTATAACAGCGTGGAACTGTTGTTTTTTGTTGTCCGGTATATATTCAATAAAATCGGCTAATTTAAGATAGTTGTCATGATTGTAGTTTGCCAACAGCGCTGAATAGTTAGCTATTCTGAACTGTAAGGTCAAGGAGATATAGACCTTTCTTCCAAGTAAATCCACTTTCTTATCCTCTTTGTCATGAGGAGTGGATCGATTATACAATTGTTTGTGCCTATGGTTGGCAGCCTCTACTACTAGTGAGTTGGCTGTATAGGTATTCAAACCCCATACTGGGTATATAATATTTCTTATCAGCTCTCCTGCAAGTTGGGGCGATTGTAGCAGGCATCTGCCATATGTCATTGGCAGTGTCAGTTAGGGCACTGTCCATAGGTAGGGTGATCTCTGAAGAGGACTTTGTTTGAAGGATCTGGAGAAGTTTATGCTGAGATTCCTGGACTTCTTGCATTGGACTCTCCTGGGATTCAGCTACCCAGTGGAAGAGGTCTCGAAACTGCTTGAAGTCATCAGCCGCGGTGGGTGGGGATGGAATAATGGCTTCATCCAGAGAGGAAGACAACTTGTGTGGTGAAGATCTTTGCTTTGGGTCGTCTATGTCATCCTCAGGATTTTCAGGTTCTAACTGAGTCTGGATGGTGTCTTTTGGTCATGGTCAGTGTGTTCCAGAGATAGATGGTCTGGATGAGGTGTCATGATAAAGCCACCAGGGTTCCCAGAGAGACCACTGTGGTGGATAGGTTGATGGTGGTCTGTACCATCGAGGGAGATGCCATGGACCTGGCTGGAAATTGGGGGGTTGTGACCTGTAGTGCTTTGGTGTAATCGATGGTGGTTGAGGAGCGAAGGTGCCTCCCTGTACATCTGGGTCTTCATGGCTTAAAAATGGAAGAGGAGATTTGGAAACTGCATGAGACAGGGACAGGTGATCCAGCAGGTGTCTGAGAAGTGCGAAGCTGGGGAGACAGGCCGTTGTAAGGCTTTGGTGGAGACATTCTTTTTCTTTTAATTATGTTTCCTCGAGACAGCATGGTGCGGAGAATGCCTTGGTGCCGACAGAGTTGTTGTCGGTGCCAATGGGGCCGGCGCCATGCTGGTTTCATGCAATACCGTGGTGTCCGTTGGTGCCGACTGTGCCGTATAATCTGTAGAGGTCTGTGGCACCGTAGTTGTTGTCGATGCCAGCACCGAGGTGGACCTCAGCACCGAGTGGTGCTCCGGTGCCATGGCAGGTTTTGAAGTTTTAGCAACTGATGATTTTAATTACTGGTTGCTCTTATCTCTAGAGTCTGCTGAAGAAGACCTATGTTGGGCTTGGCTTGTTGATGTACCGGAGGATCCTAGTGCCTCTTTGATACGAGCTATATTCTTGGGAGGAGAGTTTGATTTTCTCCCTTTTGAAGATGTTATGGGTGAACTTAAGTGTCTCTTCGGAGATTGAGTAAGCAAAGAGGCTGATGGAGTCTGACCTGGGTCAGAGGCTGGTCTGAGTGACCGCTCCATTAGCAATGACTTTAGCCAGGTCTCTGTCCCGGCGAGCTCTAGAGCTCAGATTTTTACAGTGGGCACTTCAGTCTGTGAAATATGTCCCTCACCCAAAAATGTAATGCAGAGGCTATGACCGTCTGAGGCCAGCATAGCGTCGCAGCACGGCTCACAGCGTTAGAATCCCGGGGAGCCTGGCATGTTTTTTTTTTTTTTCTTAAGGTAAGATAATTACTAAACAACTCAAAGGCTGATGTAAAGGGGTAATTTGAGAGGGAAAAGAAGATAATTAAAGCAAGAAAGAATGATGAGCTGAAGAGACATTAGAAACTCCGTCTGAGACCGCAAGCGGTTAAGAAGGAACTGAGGTGGGTTACGCTGCACGTGCACCCTGAGGGCACCAAGCAGGCGCGAGACAGCCTCTCAGCGCCCACACGGCCATGACAAGCACAGCTACACAAGTCTCCGGTCTGGGCATGGGGCGCGCCAGAATCCCCAAGGTGGAGTACCCACAGGGACACTCCTCGAAGGAGAACATCCCCCTAGCTCTCCTGCAATGCACGGATGCTGCAGAAGGCACAGGGATGCTGTGATTCACCAAGGAGTATGTTTGTAGGAACACACAAGACAGCATTTTGCCGAGGACGCTGCAGTTCTTGCTACAGGGAGGCTATAGAATCTTTGCAGTCTATTTTTTCAAGCCTCTCCAGTTTTCATTTCAAAGAGCTATAACAGTAAAAGACAGAAGCCAAGAGAGTTTCTGTATCCAGGGCATTTTAAAGCAAAGTTTAATTTAAACACAGTTAATGAAAACAAGCTGGAAGCAAACTCTGCTGACTCTTCCCTTAGTTTAATGCACAAAGAGGGTAGAGAAGTGGCTGCTTATCCCAAGCCTTCTCTTTGACCCTCTACTTGAATTTCAGTGACAGCCCCTGCTCACCACCCCCCATCCTCCCCACTTTACCCTTGAGATAAGACATTCTGGACCAAGTTCCACAGTGGTATAAGCAGGTGCCTCTCCCACTGAAGACAATGTGAGCTCTGCTCACTTGCACCAGGGCAAAATTTGACTCTCTATCTTCACAGTGCGGTGAGTCAAGAAATGGAAGTACCATTTCCCACAGACTCTCAAATTCTCTGTACCCAGTAGGTCCCTAAATATGGAGCTTCACATCTGCTAACATCAGGCCTGAGAGGACATCTGCAATGTCACCCCAAAGTTTCACATAGGTGGGAGCTAGGAACATTCCAAAAAGATGGTGCACTAATGTTACATATTGGAGTGGGGCTCAACCCTCTACTCAGGATTCGGGTCTTACTGCAATAGACACATCACAAATACAGTCAAAAGAGCCTACCCTTGCTCTAAAGAATTTACACTGTAATTTGCCTATCAGTCATCCAAAGAGATGGCAAACCATGAGAGACTTAAATAAAGGTCACCAAATAATCTGGCAGTTGTAACAAGTCAGGCCTGCTGTTATTAGTTCATGCTATGTAACACCCTCATGACACTGCTATAATTTGAGGAAATCTCAGAGGGATTCATCAGACTTCAAAAGAAATTAAGCAAGACTCTGGAGAAAACATTTTTGCCTGCATTTATATATGCTACACTTCTGACACGAGCTACCAGCAGCTGAATGTTTCACACAGTGGAGTGGGTTACACAAGCGCTTCCTGAAAACTGTCCTTGTTACTTTATTCAAATTGTGACTAACCAGCCTTTCATTTCTGATGGAAGAAATCTGAACTGACTAGGGAGGAGGAGGAGATGGAGTTTAGGTAAGGTGCCCCATCACTCCATGCATCAAAAGCCTTCACTCTGATTTCAAGAGACAGAATTTAACACCTGACTCAAATGAATGATTCAAAAAAAAAAAAAAAACACAGAAAAGAAGCTTGTGCTTTACACTCCCGTCAGATTGCCACACAACCATATTGTAGATGGATCACCTCTTTGGGTGAGAAGGTAGCTCAACCTCCAACTTTACTCAGTCTTCGGCCTTTCTGCTGAGAATGCCAGTTCGTGGTAGCTGTGATGTGGACACCTGTCCATTAGAACTAAGACTGAGACCACCTCATTTCACAGATGGTGAACTACTTTCAGGAACTCCCACCTTGAGAGCTATTCAAACTGGCAGTCTGGAGGTGAAAGGCTCGCTAGCTTGCTACCAAACCCTGCACTATCTAATCCACTAAACAGTCAATCACTGAAAGAGATTTAACCAGATCAGACTGACATCCCTTTTGCTCCTTGTCTAAAATAGCCCAAAGGATACTGACAATTAATTGGTTAAAATTAGAGCAATGTAGTATATTAAACCTACTGATTCTCTTCCTAAATCCGCTAAAAATCCCTCTTTAAAAAAGTCTTTGGCTGACAAGTTGTAACTAGAAGGCGGCTGCGGCTCTTCGAGCAGGTGGTGTAGATAAACAGAAGCATTCAGCACTCACCACACCTTTTGCTGTTATAAGGCTGCTCTTACACAGGGTGCAGTATTAGAGATACTCGATGGTGTAAGAGACAGGTAGCGGGCTAGGGAGTCATTCACTCCCAGCTCATTGGTTCTAATCTAGTCCAGACTGAGAGGGTTGGAAAGTCATTGCCTTGTGAGTTTGGACATACATTGAACATAGGGAGCAAGCCTCTAAAAGCACCACACCATAATAAGCAAATGGAAGTCAATAAAAATTCATTCGGACCTGGGAATGCTCAGCATCTCTGAAAAATCGGGCTAATTTAGCCATCAAAATCAGTGTCATTTACAACAATTGGGACTGCAGTCTCACTGCTTCGCTATCTCATCTGTAAAAGGGAGACAATAAAAATTTGACTCAGACACTCTAAGGTCAGAAGGGACCAGTATGATCATCTAGTCTGACCTCCTGCACAGTGCGGAAGGATTCAGGGGACTTACTTCACCAGGCATGTGAAGCATTCAAATACTTCAGTGATAAGCACCACAGAAATGCCTAAACAGAACAAATCAAAAGGGGGCAATTACTGCTCATCATCATTATGCTAACTGGCATGTAAAGTTTCAGATAAAGATGGAAGTATTACAAAGGGCAGAGCATCTTCCCAGTTGAAAGGAACAGTGAAGAAAAACTGCATCAAGCCAGCTCCAAAATTGCAAGAGCAACAAATAACTTCTGGGGCTAGTGTAGTGAAAGAACCTACTGTAATATATAGATGTAGGGGTTACGGTTAACTGAATTTGCTGATGTGTGTTTAAAATATACACCTTACTGCAGTAATGAAACTTTATTTTTTTTGCATGAAATCTTTCAAAATGTGATCTCTTTTTATTTTCCTTAGAAAAATTTGCTGCCACGTTTGTTTAGTGATTTCAGTTGTATTTAATTATCTGTGATTAATTTTGCTCAGACTAGAAAGCTGCATAGAGTCATTCTTTTTAACCAGAGGGTGTTTCTTTGTTTTTCTGTGTTGTTAGTGTACAATGCAGGTTGACAAAGGCTGAAGAAGTTGACAGGAAAGAGAATGCAAAGTTTGAAGTAATGCTCTAATTTAGTGAAGGAAAGCATGGTTGGGGATTGGAGCACAGGATTTAGATCTGGACCCTCAAAGGGATTAAGCTGTGTGATGCTGAGCATCACAGTGCCTAACAGCTAGGCACTTAGAAAAGTACCAGAACTCAGATCCACAATGCCTGAGTCAGCCACCTCAGAGAGCCAGTGGAAGAGGGTAATGGGAGATAATTAAAGAGTTTTGGAGCAGGGGGACTGTACCTTGGATCACACACCACCCACCCGGGTGCCCTGTGCACCGCATTACAAAGTCATTCTTCCTCTCTCAGGCCCAATGACTAATTTTTTATGCAACACAGAACAGCTCCAACAGGAGAGTGTGAGTGGGCCCCACCTAAGACTATCCCACAGCTCAGTAGTTAATGCATTCTCTTGTTCAGATCCTTTCTTCCTCTTAGGCAGAGGGGGGCAATGACCTGGGTCTATCCTGAGTGAGTGCTCTAACTAGTGAGCTACAAGTTATAAGGTGGCCACCACCATCACCTCTTTCTTCTGCCCCCAATTCTGAATGGAGCACAAGCTAGCAAGCAGGCTTCTTCAGCATGTCTACTGAATTGGACCCCATGGGTGAATTAGGTGCTGCTCTGCCTATCTTTCTCCAGTTCAAGGATTGCAGGAAGTACACGACTGGTCATGGAGAAGGAGGCAGCAGTGTATGAACAAAGGCAGAAACTTAGTCGCTTAGGGAAGTTTTACTCTGAGAATTTAGATGCTGAGTGAGTTTAGGCACCTACAGGTGTTAGGCTCATAACAGAAAGCCCCCCTGTAGGCTGGGGGAGAAGGCTAAAAAGGCTGAATACTGGACATGGTGTTGGTTAATACTCTGATTAATTTTATTGATTACAATACAAACTCACTCACTCCACATCCACACCACAAACATACTACACCCGAGTCCGAAGATAGGATGACGTCCTGATGGTCAGTCAGGGTCTAATCCAGTCTTAAAGGGTGGTAAGCCAGCACAACACACCTCTTCCAAGATGGTGGCCTGGTTCAATGTTAGACTCCGAAGTATAGATGTTTTAGTACATCTTTTATAGCCTGTTCTGTCTCATCATTCATCTTGTCGTGTTTGCCCTTCTAAGGCCTCTGGCCCTTCACCTGCAATTTCCATTGAAAAGTCCCAGGCAGGCCGCCATCCCCTTTCACCAGTTGTTGTTTTCAGATGTACACAGGAAAAGTCCC
>ML685785.1:2812535-2887534 GCA_007922175.1 Pelusios castaneus | reverse complement strand
TCCCCTTTCACCAGTTGTTGTTTTCAGATGTACACAGGAAAAGTCCCTGGCAGGCCGCTATCAACTTTCAAAAGTTATTGTTTTCACACAATGGGAAGTTCTGAGTAGGCCCTTAACTCCAGCTTTTCAGTTTATTACTTTTGAATGTATACACACTCTCCTGGCAAGTTCACCTCATCCACACCGGGCCTCAATGGCCTGCAACATATTACACTGGATATAAGTATATATGGTTTTTTATATAAGTAACTATATTTCTTATGAATCCCAACACAGGGTTCGGTGGGACTTTTGCGGATTGTGGTGGAACCTAAAACTGGACTTAGGTGCCTAAGTCTGGAGTTCAAATGCCAAAGTACTGGAGCAGTGAAAAGATCCAGGTTCTCTTCTCTGCTCAGCTGAAGAAGTGTGAAATCCTGATGACACAGAGCTATGAGAGTTTTGCCACTAACTTCTGTGGGACAGGATTTTACTGTCAGCATGCCATCTTGGGTAAGTCACTTAGGCCCATTTCCTCAAAAGTATTTATACTCTTAGGTTCCATTAAAATCAGTGGAAATTAGGAGTCTAAATACCTTTAAAGATCTGGGGCTTAATCTCTTCATGAATCCATGCATTAGCTCCATTCTCTTCTGCATAAAAATTCAAGCTGCTTCTCCTCAACTCCGCACTTGTACATAGCTCTCCCTTCCTTCATCTCCTCTTACATTCACTCCTGGTATTCAATTTAAGTTTTCTATTTCACCACCCTTCGGCTATGTCTACACTTGTTAATTTAAGTCGACTTTAAGTTGACTTAGCATGTCTACACTTAAATTTTAAGTCGA
This sequence comes from Pelusios castaneus, assembly GCA_007922175.1. Taxonomy (NCBI): domain Eukaryota; kingdom Metazoa; phylum Chordata; order Testudines; family Pelomedusidae; genus Pelusios; species Pelusios castaneus. The sequence continues at coordinate 2,886,707 of ML685785.1, read as the reverse complement.
CTTTGGGGGGGACCCTACAAAGTCGATCTAGAGCGTCCACACTGGATGCCTAGGTCGACTTCTAGGGGCTAATTGGACCTGGGACAGGTCCATGGTGGCGGGGGGGGGGGGCACCCCTTGCCAAGTGCCAGGGAGCTCAGCCTTTGCCCCGTTGTACCTGGGTAAAATGGGGCAAAGGGGGACAGGGACCCTGCCAGGGCATAGGGGCAGGGTGGGCAGGGCTTTGTCCTGCCCTGTGGGGGGGCATGCCAGGCTCTCCCTGTGCCAGCCACGCTGGCAGGGAGGGCAGTGGGGAAGTCCTGGAGAACCCTAAGTCGACTTAGAATCGACTTAGGGCTACTCTAGGCCTACACTGGCTTAAGTCGACTTTAGAAAGTCGACTTAAAAGTAGGTTTAACAAAGTTGACTTCATTTTTCCTTAAGTCGACTTAAGGAAAGTGTAGTGTAGATGCAGAGTAAATTAAGTCGACTTAAGCAAGCTTAAGTCGACTTAATTTACAAGTGTTAGACGCACCCTTTGTGTTATCTTTGAACTCCACACCCCTTTGAACTCGACACCCACGCTGTCCTGATCCGTGGAGTAGCCTCCCTTCAGTCATATGCTGAACTTCCTCAGTCTCCTGCAAGAAATTATCATGAAGCATCCAAGCTCACTTTTGTCCTGAACCTATGGCTTCCCTTTTGCTTTTAGACAGTAAACTTTTCAGGGCAGGGGCTGGTTCACTGTTTGGCTCCCACCCACTACTACACTGTGCCATTTACACTTAGAGCATTATATAAAAGTTTAATAACCACCCCTTGATTTGCAGATTATAAACCATGTTATTAACAGTGGTTTTTTGGAATCATGCTTGAAAAGCATTTCAAACAGATATAATTGGGAATGTGGACATGGCCAAAGAGCGAACTAGTATGAAAACTCACTGGAATATATACTTTCAAAGTAATGCTTAAGGAGGTCACAAGAAAGTGTTAACAATGAACATGGTAACACAACTACAAGGAAATGACTGTGAAAGGCTACTTTACTCCTTCGCTCAAATGATAGCTTCCTGGCCTACATGGAACTAGCAGCTCTGATGCTCTCCCTTAGGTACAGTGGTTTAGAGAAAAGTCTAGAGATCTAACTGTGAGGCTAAATCCCCATACACTGCCTTGAAAATTTACCTGCAAGATATTTTATACCAAAATCTTAGTGATTCCCCACAGGGGCCCATTAGTATGACAAGCATGCTTATGATTACTATCCAGGCAGTTGAACAAGAAGTGGCTTCCAACACAACCTGGTAGAGGCTGAGAGCATCCCATAGGGCAACAAATAAAGAAACTCAATAGTGATATAGGAGAGCTAGTTTTTTCACTATATTCTCCTGTGACTGAGACAATACATAATGCTGGCACTGAAATGTGGTTCAGACCAATCAGTCCTTGGGGCACAGAGATAAAGGCAACGAGAAGAGCAGATGAACTGCAAGCCATTATGGATTGCTCCATTTTGAAATGGGGGAGAGAATAGGCTATTTATTTCAGTTATTTGTATTGTCCTGATCACAGTAACACTGGAGCTGTCTTAACCAAACAAAACAACCCACAATCCTATCTATGGTAAACCAATGACCTTCCCCAGCACCTAGGACAGGGATGAGAAGGAGGTTGACACTCAGCAGGTAAAGAAAAAGCTGGCACCTACAGAAAATCCAGTACCAACAGGTGGTTTTTATATTGTGTTATGAATATGGCCAGACTGGAGCTCAGATGAATATTTAGCAGTAGTGAATTCCAGAGGTGAGGGCCATGTACTATAAGGTCCTGGCCCCAGCCCCCCCCCCCCCCCCATTTATAGGATGTTTAACTTAAATGTGCAAGATAAGAACAGGTTTGTGGCAGACTAAAATGGGATAGAGAGTTCCTGGACTAGCTGTGGCCTAGGCTAATCAGTGTTTTAGAGATAGGACATGCACACAAAACTGTCCTAACATCCACTCACTATCATTTACTGCTAATCTCAGCATGTGAAAGACTATCACCTTTCACCCATAGCCCTCAACGTGCAATACAAACATGAGCTAATGAAGCTTCACAACAATGATTAATGTCCCCATTCCACAGATGAGGAAAGTGAGGTGCAAGGCTCTTCTTCACATGTCTTGCCTAAGGAGACACTGGAAAACTGTAGCACAATCAGGAATAGAATGTAATGGTCTACTGGGAGACAGCATTTCATAACTATGCCAGGGCAAAAAAGGAAAGAGCATGAGAATAGGTGGGATGATCAGAAGAGAAAGAAAGATCTTTAATTATATTTCTATTGGCTGTAAACATCAAAATAGCTATTTAAGAGGCATATTCTACCAGCATGTGTATCATAAAGCAAACAGTTCGACTTATTTTGCCACAATTATCCACTTAGGAGAGACATTAAAGTGAATCTGTCTGATACAGCATCACTGTAAGTTAGAGAAAATTACTAAAACACACAAACAGTCTTCCAGCTCTGACCACTATACAAAAAGATGTTTGCCAGTTAATTTAAGTTCTCGGCACCTAAAAGTTAAAGTGAATTCTTCTGGTGTTCAGGTGGCCTAAAGTATCACATATTCCATTTTGAATTACAGCACTGCTGCTCTGTCACTTCTGGTAAAGCATTTTACCCATCACACTGTACCTACCATTCCCAAAGTCAATTCTAGAGAGATGGAAATGGCACTAGCCAGCTTAGCAGAGCTAATGCATATATTATTTCCTTTCACTCACAAGGCATCTTGTGTAGGAAGCAGCCATCCCAAACCACATCCCCAAGCCTCTTGCTCTGCTGTTTGAAGACTTAAATACCATTTTGTAATTCTGCCTTATTCTCCAGAACTCTCATAGGATAAGTAAACAGTTACACATCCAGAGACAAACGTTGCCCCCTTCTCCATGGATGCAGTGATCCCTCATGCAGTTCTATTGTACAAAGTATGAGGCATAATTTGGGTGGGCCATAGGATAGAAGATATGCACCCACTGCATTTTGTGGGGTTGATTTGTATTTCCTCATGCATACATCTTATCTGATATAATAAGCTATGCAAGGTGGAAGTTTATCAGTACCTGGTCCCATAGATCATGGAGTTTAAGGCCAAAAAGCACCACTAATTGCCTCATCTGACTTCCTGTGCACCACAGGCCATTAAATTTCACCCAGTTATTGCTGTACTGAACCCAGTAACTAGTTTAACTAAAGCATGTTTTCCAGAAGGGCATCTAGTCTTGACCTGAGGGCATCAAGTGATGGAGAATCCACTACTTTTCTTGGTTGTTTGTTCCTATGGTTAATCTCCCTGGCTATGTCTACACTTAAGGATTTAGGTCGACCTTATTAAGTCGACTTAGAGAGTCCACACAGGACTCCTAAGTCAACTTAAAGGGGCTCCTTTTAAGTCGACTTAGAGAGTCTACACTAGACTCTCTAAGTCGACTTGATAGGTGAAGGGAGAGCCAGCCTTGCAGGGCTGGCTCTCCCCAGACCAGGAAGCTGTTGTCGCCTTGCCCCAGCGAGAGCCAGCTGGCTCTCCCCGGGACAAAAAGCCGGGCGGCTCATCCTGGGAGAGCCAGCCCTGCAAGGCTGGCTGTCCCGGGACCGAAAAGCCACTGGCCGCTTCTCAGTCCCTGCAGAGTCAGCTGGTGTGCGGCTGGCTCTGCGGGGACCAGACGCCCGCCTCCCAGGCTCTCCAGCCAGGGTTCCAGCGGGGGATCCCCTCCCACTGGAGCCCTGGCTGGGGAGCCCTTCTCCCCAGAATGCCGCGGGTCTGGAGAGAAGGGAGCAGGGGCTCCCCAGGACAAGGGAGCCACAGTGGCTCCCTTCTGCCAGGGAGCCATGTGGTGCTCCCTTGTCCCCCCTGCCCTAAGTAAACCAAATTGACTTAGGGTGTCTACACTGGCTAAGTCGACTTTTAAAAAGTCAACTTAGACACTAGTTCGAATTATAACGAGGTGTTATTAATTCGAACTAGTTTTTCCTTAATTCAATTTAAGGAGCAGCTTAAGTTGAATTAAGGAAAGCCCAGTGTAGATGTGGATTAAATTAGGTCGACTTAAGCCTGCTTAAATCGACTTAATTTATAAATGTAGATGCACCCCCTGACTGTTAAACATTTATGCTTAGTTTCTAATTTGAAACTCGTCTGGCTTCAACTTCCAGCTATTGGTTCTTGATACGCCTTTTTCCATTAGACTAAAGAACCTTTAGTACCCAGTATTTTCTCCCTGTGGGTTAGGTGTTATCCTTGGTATCTTTGTTAATTTCCAACCTAGGTAATTACGGTTTGTCTTGAGAAAGTCTTACTACAACTATGTATTTGCAGTCAGTCAGTTAAAAGCAAAACTATTTGAAATCTAATTCCAAAGGGGTAGCCGTGTTAGTCTATTGTAGAAAGACAACAGAGTCCTGTGGCACTTTTAAAGACTAACAGATTTATTTATCGCATGAGCTTTCGTGGGAGAAAATCCCACTTCGTCAGACGCTTTGAAGGCATGAGCTTTCGTGGGAGAAAATCCCACTTCGTCAGACGCTTTGAAGTCATGAGCTTTCGTGGGAGAAAATCCCACTTCGTCAGACGAAGTGGGATTTTCTCCCACGAAAGCTCATGCGATAAATAAATCTGTTAGTCTTTAAAAGTGCCACAGGACTCTGTTGTATTTGAAATCTAGTTAGTCACAAAAAAAGAGAGGGAAAGGCTGCTAAAAGCAGTTTCAGGCTCTTCACATGCTCTAGGAGTTCCTTTTCTTGCCTATTTTTGGGGTTTTACAATAATATTTTCTGATTTTAAAATGTTTTTTTCCTCTGCTACTGCTATGGGAAAGGCACACATAACTAATAGCGGAAAAAAGTAAGACCCATCCTGTAAATTTATCTATGTGCTTATTTTTAGGCTTTGATTTCAATGGGAGTATTCCTGTAATTTAAATTAAGCCCTGTGCTGGATCAAGACCTCAATGTAGGGACATGGAATGAGATTGCCCACAACATGCTGTCAAATGCACAAAGTACAAAATCTGAAAAAATATTTTTCCTCCAATCTCTTTCAGATATGGTGCTCCTACGGGTTACGTATAATTTAGTAAATTTCAAACAGAAGTGTAATTAAATGTTGATTGTGACCCTTGCAATCTGCAAACCACTTTAGAGCCAGAAGGATGAAAGATATCATAGAAACAAAAATTATTATTACAAAGAATTTTCTTCTTTGGGTCTTCAAAATAAATTATTTGATGAGGAAAAAGCTGGAAAAATAGTCCTCCTCCTTCCTTTATTTTATTAAGTGCCAGTTTAGCACTTTTTAAAAAAATACTCTAGACCTCTGTCGTAGCACAAGTACTACTTCACATTATGTTCTATAAGGCTCAAGTTCGGGTGTGGAGCTACATTCACATTAGTACCAGTGTCAGCTATGGAAAGAGGAAAAATGATTTATCAGGGAAATGGGAGCAGCAAGGCCTAGCTGGCTGTGTGAGAACATATACCGGTAAGTGTGTGTGAGGCATGCATGAGCAAAGGAGAACTTGTGTAAAGGTAGCTTGCTCCTTTAACATGTCCCAAAGCACAGGATGGATGGAACCAATGATAGACCTGAGAGATTAACACTTCAGTATAAATTCCATAAACAAATTGTGGTCCCTACTAAAGTCCTTGAAATAACATCAATATCAGCTGCGCTACTATGGGGAATAAACTGAACTTCACACAGCTTCACACAGCTTGAGGCTATAGAATTTACTAAGCTATAGTGAAAAAAGGTCTTTACATGAACTGTAACATTTTAAATCATGACTTGCTGATATCTTAACTCACCAATTTCCTACTGAGTCAGAACATAATGTTGTATTATATCAGAAATATCTTTGCCTTGTGAGTCAGTGTGGTAGGTAAGCTTTAAGCAGTACTCTCAGAATATCAAAAGAATTAAAAAAAAAAAAAATCCAAAAGAATAAGAAACAGAAAAAACCTGACGTCAACAGCAGGTTTCTACACACCAGACAGCCAAATTTAAAAGGATTGTTGTCTTCAGCTGTGTAAAATAATGCTGTTAATATAGCAAATTTGTAAAATTATGTCCTTTTCCTTTGAGCATTACATAATAATTATACAATTTTTTAGGGCCCTTGGCATTTTATTATTACTGTCCTTAATAGCAGGCACTATTATAACCTCCAAGTAGTTCTATATATAAAATTCCAATATGTTCTTAGCAGCCATATTTTAGGTAGTCTATGAAGTTAGTGTAGGAGAAAGGTAAAACAGAGAGTCCACAGAAGAAAAAGTTTACTCTACTCAAGGAGAGAGATGACAAAAGACTTGTTCAGGAATTTTTTTCAGTAGGAATGGAGAGAAAACAATGGATTAAATATTCAAACACTGTGATACTGCCTAATCCTGCAACATGCTGTACAGCTCTGCTGAGGCACTGCGCAACTTTAACTGGCACTATAGTGAGAATTGAGGATGTTCAGAATCTAGCCGGGCCCATGGTAAAGATTGTATAATTATATACTTTTATATATTGGCGTGGTGACATTAAAGTTACTTGGCCCCAAACTGATTTGAATCCACCTTAATTAAAAGGAAGTTCAAACCCAGATGCAATCCAAAACCATATATTGGTCCCCTCCCTATAATCAACCACAATGGAATGCAAGAGCCAAACGCTGTATTCTTTGATAAAGTTTGGTTTTGGTTCGTCAAGCCTCTAGCTTGAGGATCATCTGCAGTTTAGATTAAAACACAAAAATTAAGAATGTTTCATTCACTTCTGCCATCAAAAATTATGAGCCTCACAAGAATTATCCGAAATGCTTTTAATATTTTGTTATGCCATCTCCATTTTATTATCATTGACTTCCCGTACAAAGGTCAGTGCAATTATGGCCATTTAAATATTGTCCTTCAACCATTCACTTAATCATGGTGGGGAGAAAGTGCAGCCTATCCAAATATACATTGTGAGCTTAGAGAGATGTATCATACCAAAAGGGAAGAGAGTGTTCTTATCATTTTACTGCATTTTTACAGAAATAAATCAGACCAGAGTTATAATGCATACAAGGGAGTGCATGAGACAAAAGGCTCCCAGAAGGCAAATGGAACTGTCATTTGTGGATTGTAAATTATGAATGTCAGGCTGGGATTTTCCATTCATGCTCCGAGTATGACGCTTTCTGCCCCCTAAACGCCACAGAACAAAATTATTTCTAAAAAGTGCAATGCCCAAACTTGTTTCCAGGCATCTTAATTTTAACAGCTTTACCTTACTGGAAAAGAAAAATCTGTGCGCTTACATTAGAAAAGCACAAAAGAATATACATAATTATTATGATATAGGGAATTCATGATGAGTTGGGATAGTATGAGAGAATAATTTTATTAGATAAAAGTAAATGGACTTGCTAAGTAGGGTGCAATCAAGTACTTGACACTCACATATCAGAAATTTCACCTGCAAATAACTGCAGGCAAAAAATTATCTGTACCCTCCTGTTCTCCTTTGCCCACTCAAAAATAAAACCAAAATAAGTGCAGAAAAAATGAGCAAATAATATGATCAAATTAATTTTGGGAAAAACACTAAAAATACCTAAAAAGTATTTTCAGTGTCATAACTTTAAGCTCTAATATCTTGTAATACACTGAGCCTGAAACAAACTTCTTTTATCTCTGGAAAGGGAGGCTTTCCAGCTTTCCTAAGGGATAACAAACTCATTTCCATCCCTGAAGATGTACGAGATACTGGACATTAATTAAACCTGCCTCTGGCTCAGGCCTCCATCTCATAGCCTTGTAATTGTAGGAGGAAATGCGTTTGGGGGAAAGGAGGCGATGTTTCTCTGTGATGTATTTTTTGGGAGGTGGAGGAAGCAGGAATGGCAGCTGTTTGAAAACTGAAGAGAGTTTTGAAAAATAAGTAGGGGAGACAGATGGATCAGTGGGCAGTGCCAATTAGGTGGCCACAGGGTTCTGCAATTTCTCAGAAGAGCCCACAACATATGTAGTATAAATGCCAACATGCATATATTCTATCCACGCCCAGTGTAAACTTTACTTTTAGAGATGAGGCTAACCACAAAAACTAGGTTTTTTTGGTAAAAGATTTTGAACATGCAATATTTCTTTCTAAACACAGCCCAGCTTTGATGTCCAGTTGCCAAGTACTACACTTTAAATGAAGCCAACGGTTCTACTGGACAGCAGTAAAGGGCTGGTTTAATTTTAGTTATGGCCAGACACACCCATCAACAGCGAAGGTAGGTGAGACAAGGCTATGAGCTCTGAACAAGAACCCTCTCGTACCTCATATTCAGATTCCAACGATATCTTATTCTTTCTGATTCTTTCTTCCAAAGCTGGATCCATCTGTAAGGCAAATGGAGAACACACCCAAAATATTATAAAATACACTGAAATTTGAAAGAAAAAAACATTTCTCAATTTTTTAGAAGAAAAACTAAATGGGGAGTCAAGAGATACTTCTTGCACTGCCCAGATACTACAATGATGGATGCAATATGAGACTCTGAATAAAGATCAATAGATTAACACTTTCAGACTAGCAGGGGAAAAAAAAACTGTAGACTAGAGGGCCTGTCATTGAGAATCCCCTGCCATCAACTTTACAGATGCTTAAATCTATAGCCTCTTAGATTGACCAGCTCATTGAACCTCAGCCACAGAGAAGGGGAAAGAGGTGGTCACTCTATTTAGGCTTCCAACTGTTAGGAATGGAGTTCGCAGAAGAGGCATGTAAAACACTGTGATCTGCAAAGCCAACTCTCAGTCCAGGCTTGCAAATTTTTTGTTGATTTGCTATTATGGTGGAAACAATGTGAAACTTGTTGCTTCTGCCTAGTTTTGACCCCAAACCAGATAAAATTTGGTGATTTCAGTCACTCTTCATTGTAGTTTGGGTATGCAGTGAATCAAGAATTATGAATTCCAGTAGACCACAACAGCTGTGTTTTGCATAGCTCAGGCCCCTGGATGGAGCAGTATTCATCCCTCCCTGGGCAGAAGTATTATGGTCTGTCTTACAGTGTCAGCAGAGGGAAAAACCAGCTGTCATTCTGCAGCTTCAGAGAATCGCTCTGCAGGTGAGAGACCTCCAACTCCTTTGATACAGGCTATTCAGATACATTTATTAGACTAATCAATCAAATAAAAAGATCAACAGAAATCTCATTTTTAGTCCTGACCTAAAAATAACATGAATGAACTGGATGGCTAAGGGGACTGGTAAAAGGATGAGACTTTCACCTCTAGGTCACAGATTGAAATGTGATCCACCTCTGTGATATCTGAAGTCTCTTTAGTGACCTATGAACAATAAGTTGGGTGTTTTAATTCAGTTTCTATTGGCTAGGGGTCTATATCACAAGGAGCCCCAAATAATACCCTTATAGGTAGTTTCAGAAGAAAAGCTAAACACTGTTTGAACTATGGACAAACAGGTGAGATACAGACTGTGTGGCAGTGTTGCAAAGTGCACTGTTGTTGCCCGTGGGGTCTACTGTGAACCGAGGTGTCTCGTCCTATAGTGCACTAGATATACGCCATGCAACAGGGATCGTGGAATTATGTAGCACTGGCCACCTCCCTTCTCTCCTTCACTAGTCTCCAAGAACAATAAAGTAACCTTTGTGTGAGTTAACTTGGTATTACCCGCAGTTTATTTTACTCTGCCCATAAATCTTCCTTGTGCTACTAATGAACATACTGCAATGCATGGGGGAGGATTTTCACAAGTGGGTGCTAAGAGTTTTGGCACCCAGGAAGCAGTGGAAGTTTTGATACTGGTGAGGTTAATTCCTCATTTCCCTCTTCAGAATTCCCTCTCCGTCTCCTACATCAGTGAAAGGAGTTTTCCTGTTGATAAGGTAACTCCACCTCTCAGAGGCAGTAACAAAGTTGTCTAAGCTGTGGCTCTATCAGGAGCTAGGTCAATCTAACTACAGCACTCAGGATGCTTAATTTTTCACCGACCTGCAGCTGGGTTGATCTAATTTTTAAGGATACACCAGGCCTTAGTCTCCTTGCATGAGTCACAGATCTAGCCACAATAATACATGCATTCATGACCTCCAGACTCTGCTGCAGCTCATTACATCTGGGAATTAAGCCAAAGAGGCTAAAAAAAGCTTAAACTGGTACAAAATGCAGAAGCTGTCTGGGAGTATCAGTGTTCTGTGAAAAACCTCTGTTCTCTACACTGCTCCTCACCAACACTACTGAGTCAAACTCAAGGTCTCTGTCCTGGTATGTAAAATCCTCCATGGAAACGTCCCTAGTGACTGGAAAAACTAGCTGTCTCTCTCTCCAATGACAGCGACATTCCACCAAAGCAATGGACTCATTGATCATGACTGAGGGAGAGAGAGTGCTCTTGAGGAAAGAGCAAAACTCTAGAACTCACTTTTACCAAAGATAAGAAATGACCATAGATCTCACTTCATTCATTCAGAACTAAATGCAAACTCTGTATCTTCTGCTCAGTGGCCTCACAAAGCGTTTCACACAGTCTACACACGTATAGGGAAAATGAATTAAGAATTAGTTCTTGTGCTTGTCAAGCTACTTCTCCAGATGCGGGGAGGAGGGGAGGAGAAGAGATGGATAGCAGAGTTTTTCTTGCTCTTGGTCTTTTGTGTAACAGAGTCACTCAGATGTCATGGTGATGAGCGCCATGTAAGTACCTACATAGTTAAATCTTTGTTTATATTTAATTTACAACAGGCAGAATTTACTTATAAGATTATTTTTGTTTTGACTATTACTGTATCTCAATATCACCTATTTATTAGGATTTATTTTACTAATTCTAGTGCCTCCCCACTGCGTGGTGTTTGCATGGCTAAGTTTGTGAGAGCTCAGGGGGAGCTCTGCTGTTGCTCCCTTCCAGTCTCCTCTGCTCTCAGGCCAGTTCCTTGTACATTAGTTCCTCTCCACCAGGGTAAGGTGAGAGGACCGTCTAAGTTTAAAACACAAAAATCCTACACATTTATAACTAGTTTGACTCATTAACAGCAATGTTGTCCAAAATAAACCTAGTCAGCCAAAGAAACTACCTGAAATTGCTCAAGCAGATGTTATTCTGTTGATACTCACTGGCAAGTGCACAGAAAATGCATTAGAGAAGAATTTTTAGTCAGTACATTAATTACAGAGAAGACTGGCTATATCCTGCTCCTAAGGCACCCACAATGACCCACTGAAGTTGGGTGTGTTATTCTGTAGGAAGCTTGCCAGCAATATTCTCTCTTACCCTTTTTTGTCTCCCACACATTTACCCAATGCAACAAAGCTAAATGATACTAGACCTCAAGGATTCTCCCCACTTTCTCAATCCCTCCTTGAAATTTCAAGACCCTACAATTCGGTCTAATCAGAATTGTTAAACAAGAATATCTTTCTCCAGAACAAATATAATGATCCTGATGGCTGCTCATGGAGAAAGAGTCTGCTGCAAAAAGTCTCTGTGACCCATCTTTGCAACATTACGGAAAGGAAGGGAAGACAGAATGGGCATATTTTCTGTCTAACAAAGGAGACCACAATGTTAGTGCACGCTACAATTATGAACAGAATGTCAGCTATAATCAAGCCCCAGCATGTGGCTGTGTCCAAGAGAGTAACGATGTCAAAACAACAATGGCAACTCCTTATTCTATTGATCTCCTCCTTCTAATCTAAGTAGTCAAACCTGCTCATTTCACAGGCACAGTCATAGCTGTGTTTCCATCACCTCTGCCTAGCTAATACAGTCTGGTGAGCTGGAGTTGTTCTACTGCACACATCAGCAAAAGTATCATCAGCTGAATTTTAAGTGCAGAATTTTGCTGCAGACAAAGCCCTTCTGAATTCTCAGAATCCAAATGGAGTTTGCAGCACTCGCCTGGAAACTTGAAAAACTGCCTTTGATTTATAAAAGGCACTCATTTGTAAAGGAATCCCTGAGAGAAACAAAAGATCAGATCCAGAAGTCCATCCTTCCACATCTGGATGAGGAAGGATGTGTGCACAAAGATCATACAACATTTTTCGTCTCTTAACCATGAAGCTGTTGGGCAAATCCCCAGGAGGTTGCAGCTCATTACACCAGCTAATCAAAGCCCCTAAAGGTCATTCCAGTGGCCAGGGATCGTTAAAGTGCAGGAACAACCAGACTGTGTCCCATGCACCGTGGGTTAGGAGGCGTAGGGTGGGGTAAGAGGCACAGTGTTCCTATTCCACTGGACCTAAAAAACCTGAAGTTTCCACTTCATACATCTGACAAAGTGGGTTCCAGCCCACAAAATCTTATGCCCCCTCTTTCCTCCTCCCCCCACCCATTTTTTTTTTTTTTTTGGTTAATCTCTAAAGGTGCCACAGGACTCCTTACTGTTTGCTGAAAATATACAAACACAGCTACCCTGCTGAAACGTATTCCACTGGAGGATTCCTTCAGATCTTATGGGAGTCTTTAAAACATGTTTAAGTGAGAAAGCAGGCTTTGTACTTTATTTTTCTGGGAAGTGTTTTTTTTTAAACGCCTGTTTCCACACAAGACCCATTCAAATTATGAACATTATCTGCCAGAATATTTTGCACTGAAGAGGGTCATTCAGATTATTTAAATGAAAAACAAATCCTTAAAACTTGAACATAAAAGAGCAAGTTATTTTCCCTTAAATCAGCCCCAATGTACCCTCCCGTTTCTTCTCAAGTTTTATTCTTTCCAACAACTCAACTGCAGTGACCCAGGCCAGGCCTTTAAAGGGATTCAGGTGCTAAAAAATGCCAACATGCACCTAAAGGTGCCCAGATATCTAAAATCAGTTGGAGTTAGGTATCTGGGTAGATTGGAAATCGCACTAGGTGCCTGTACATTTTCAGGTAGCTACATACCTTTAAAAATCTATACCCAAGTCTTTAGCTTCATGCTGTCACAAGGCTCTTTAAACTGCAGCCAACTGAAAAGAGCCCTTCCAAGCACTAGTCACATTTTGGGGGTGGAGGAAGGGTGTTCATTTAAGAGCAATGTGAAGCATTTCCTTGCTTGCAGGCCCTGTCAGCCTAGGGACTCCTGCAATGCATTGCCTCTTCATGTACTTTTGAGTCAAAGGAAACATTTGTTTGTGACAAGAAACTGTTTGGCATAGGGTATAAAGCTAACTGTGCTGCCACTAAAAACACTCCCAAGCTGAACGCTTTATGCTGATCCTCTGTGACCATCCTGGCTCATTTTAGTCTGGGAATAAATAATACAGTCACAGAGAGATGAGTGGAATTTGTGTATGCAGCTAACTTTACCTAAAGGCCTAGAGAAAGGGTAGTTTTCCAAAAAGACTTTTGACACTAGATGCAGATTGGCAGTGTCAGTTCTATTCATCATCCAGAAAGGATGAGAGCGAAGGTTTTTCCCCCCTTAATTTTCAGAGCAGCACGGTCACCAAACTATAAGCATGAGTCTGGAACTGGGATTTTAAAAACACTTTCACAGCAGCAACTCTCTCTTTTCTACTTGTAATTATAACTGTTTATTTCAATGTGCACATGTACCGTTTTTGGTTGGGGTTTTGGCACAGATCTAGGCACCAGAACAGTTTTTAGATCAAGGTTAAGGGTGCACTTGTACCACAAAATGAGACTCCATCAGAGTACACTGGGCTGGAACAGCAACGTAAGTAACTATAATGTAGACTAGACCTTTGTCTGGTCAGGCCCGGCCTTAGATGGTTGGTGGCCCCTGGCAAATTTATTCTTGGCGGCCCAGCCCCCTTCAATGCATTCACGTCTACTTTAAATAGCGTGATACTTGATATTTAGTATATTTAGTCTTTAGCAGACCCGCTCGCCACAATCGTCTGTGTGTTTGCAGGGGAGGCGGCTCACATCACTGCGGTGCTGCTGCCAATCCCAGCCCCAGCAGCCGGAAAACGCCCACTGGCGGAGCCAGCACTGCCTTCCCTGCCCAGACCGCCCACCCAGCAAACTCGCTACCAGAGGGGAAGGGGCTCCTGCTCCCACGGCAAGCGGAAAAAGCCCCCGGGGACTCCCACCCGAAAGCTTGTTGCCTCTGCCTTCAAAGCAGCTGATGAGAGCAGAGGCGCTTTGATGTTTTAATATTTTTTTCAAAATTAGCATGGTCCCTAAGATCAGCGGCCCTAGGTGGCTGCCTATTTTGCCTACCACTAAGGCCGGGCCTGTGTCTGGTAAACTGGTGCAGTTACACCCAAAGATTGGCAGGCACTGATTAAATATTTGTACTTCAGAACTCCTCGGACTCTAAAACAATGCTTTTTTTCTGCCGGAACGCACCGGAACGGCGTTCCGGCACCTTTTTTTCCTTCTCCCACCCACCGGCCGCCTCGATTTCCTGGCCCAGAGCCGACCCCGCCCCGCTCTGCCGACAGCGTCGGCCTCCCGGCACGGGGCCAGGATCAGGCTCCGTTGCCGGGGTCTGTCTGCCCTGCCGGGGCCGCGTTCGGTCCCCGCCGGTGCTCCCTCCCAGCTGTGCAGGCTGGGCCGGGCTGGGGAGATTTAAATCTCCCGCCCTGAGCATGCGCAGTTCCAGCGTGCTCAGGGCGGGAGCGGACTGGCCGGCAAGCAGCTCTGCCGGCCGTCCCTGTAGTTCCCAGCCTCCGGCCAGGTAAGGGGGCTGGAGGGAGGCCTGGAGAGAGTGGGGGTGGGGACAAGGAGAGTGGCCGGGTTGTGGGGTGCGGGGGACAAGGAGATGGGCCGGGTTAGAGGGGTGGGGGTGGGGACAAGGAGACGGGCCGGGTTAGAGGGGTGGGGGTGGGGACAAGGAGGGACCCCCGCGCAGGCTGGCAGCCCCCACCGCCCCCTCCAGACCCCCGGGGCTGCTTCCTTTCTCTTCCTCTTCCTTTCCTTCCTTTCCTTTTTTTCCCCTCTTCTTTGTCTTCCTCTTCCTTTCTCTTCCTTTCTCTTCTTTCTTCCTTTCCTTTTTTTCTTTTTCTCTTCTTTGTCTTCCTCTTCCCTGCCTTCCTTTCTCTTCTTTCTTCCTTTCCTTTTTTTCTTTCTCTTCTTTGTCTTCCTTCCTTCCTGCTCTTTCTGTCTTTGCTTCCTTCCTTTCTTTCTTTTTTTCTTTGTCTCCTCCTTCCTTCTCTTTTTTCTTTCTCTCCCTTCTTTTTTAAAACTTTTTAAAAATTAATTTTAAATAAAAACCTTTCTTAAAATTAGATTTCAATTCCAAATTCATTCCAATTAAATTAATTAAACACAATTAATTAATTAATTCTATTTACAGTCACTTTATCTTCAATTAATGCCTATAATTTCTGTCTTGTGAGTTTTCCCCCCAAATTTATTCTGAAAAAGTTTTTCACACGGCTTGAAAATTTTGCACACAAGCCACCAAACCTAGAGGGAACATTGGCTACTAGTTGCGTACACAACAGCAGGCCAGCAGGCTAACATTGGTCAGTCAGTCCCACACTCTGGGCCTGGCCGGAGCCCACAGCACCAACAAAAAGTGTGTGGATGCATTACTGCCTGCCACCCAGTACCCAGAAACACAGGCCAGCAGCAGACGTGATAGCTACGCATTCACGTTTTTTTCTAATTATAATACGGCCCCCCAACAGTCTGAGGGACCGTGAACTGGCCCCCTATTTAAAAAGTGTGAGGACCCCTGCTGTAAGACCTCACAGGTTGTCTTTCAGTATATTAGCGGCCTGCATAGTTAATAAAAACTTAACAGTTTTTACCTTGTATTTTTATTTCTTTGATATATTCAAAAATTTACTGTTTACTGCACTATTTTCAGTGTTATTTCTTTATGACACGACGGACATCAATAGGAGTTCCAGTACCTTTTTTTTTAGAAAAAAAGCACTGCTCTAAAACCTTTCCAGACGGTCAGCAGTTGTTTCTGTCCTAAAACTAATTATTTAGGATAGTGATTCTCAACCTTTCCAGACTCCTTTCAGGACTCTGATTTGTCTTGTGTAGCTAAGTTTTACACCACTTAAAAACTACTGGCTTACAAAATCAAACACAAAAATACAAAAGTGCCATAGCACACCATTACTGAAAAATTGCTTATTTTCTCATTTTTACCACTTAATTTTAAAATAAATCAATTGGAATATAAATTTTGTACTGATATTTCAGTGTATAGTATATAGAGCAGTATAAACAACTCATTGCATGAATTTTTAGTTTGTACTGACTTGGCTAGTGCTTTTCATGTAGTCTACGCATATCCTGGTTGAGAACCACTGACTAAGGATTCTTGCAACTGAATATGAGTTACTTGCCTCCCATTCCCCACCTAACAATATCAAATTAAAAAGGATTTTAACTTTCACTTTGGACATAGAGAAGTTCTAGAGACTGGATTTCCAAAACAGGGTTCAAGACCATTAATTCTTTTGCCTTCTCACCCCAATACAAGGAAAGTGAACACAATCTTTTGAAACGTGTATAACACAATGGCAAGGCCCACAGAGTGACTGCGTGCACTGGAACGAGGCATACTCTGTTCCCCTAAAAAAAGTCCAGAGCATCAACATATGAAGGCCTACTGGTGGGGAAACAGCTTAATGAAGCTCACCCATCACAATTTTTCTTCTATAAAAAGCAAAACAGTAATTTATTTGAGAGGTTCAGCCACCTTGGACCTTTCTTCAGAAATTGGGGGTTGGAACTCACTTTAACCTTTTTACAAGGGTCTCTGACACCAAGCTACTAAACTGTGCTTTATAAGCAAACATAAATCTGCAGGCAAGAAGAAATAAACCCCAGAGTTAAACCATGCTATGTATAATTACAGTTAAGCAACCAAATTAGATGTTATTTTACTTGCCAGGAGGCTAGGGAACAGCAAATAAGGTTGTAAGTAATGTAGTGAAGGGAAAGAGAAGGCACTTACAAATTACCCACAGCTCTTTGTAATGAATGCTCTTTAGTTTTATTTATATTATATTACTTTCATTTCAGCTGTATAAAATATAGAGATGGGCCCAAAGCCGCACCCTAGATCTGATGACCTCCAACCGCTGGGAACTTCTGGATCCAGATCTGAATTTTATGGGTTGGGCCCATCTACAAAACAATACAGCAACAAAAGTGGGTCTCTGTAGGAACCACAGAAATTGCCATATCAGGAATGACCAGAAGCCCACCTAGCTTCTGCCAAGCTCATGATGCAGAAGGTGCCATATAAAACCTATAAGGCAGCATTGCTGTTCCCAAAGTGTGGTCCATAGAGCATTCTGACAAGAACTACTGTTCAAAGACTGTCAGCACTACTCCCTATTTCCAGCTGTCAAAGTGCATTGAGAGAAGCTAAAATGCATTAAGTTCTTCCCTACTGTTATTTTTCCATATGAACATCTGCTGTAATGCAGAGATAATGTTATGTGATCATGAGTGGGCGGGGAGGTGGTCTGTGCAATCAAGAAAGGGAAAGGAAATGTGCATGAGACAATCTCTTTATTACATTTCTGTCCACATTATGAAAAAAATTTGAGAATCTCTGCCATAAGCATCCAGATTAGCAATACCAAATATGAGGAGGGAATCAACTCGTGTCCCTAGGCATGAAGACTTATGACTCTTTTAATTGTGACCTAGTCAGTTTAATTGGGGCTGCTATTTTTTGTTATTCTTCTCAATTTTTAAAAATGTACTAAGCTGAAGATCATAAATGACTGTGTTTATTTACCTCCTAATTAGTTTATTGCTAAATTACTTCCCATAAGGGCCAGAAATAAAAGACAGACAGAGGATGCTTTGGCTGTTATCTGAGCACCCTCTATCTGTTTGGCATAATTTTCACACATACATGGACCACTGGAAAACAGCAGGACTTTGTGAGGCCCTCATCTCAAAGAAAAATGTTCTCATGCAGTTAATCAATTATTTCTATGCACTCACATCCTAACATTAATTTATTTGATTTATATAAACAACACTCAAGGACCCCTTCCCAAGCTCTGGGCACCCCACCAATACATTTAATTTCACAGTAACATTTCAACATAATAGACTGTTCTTTCCTGTGCAAAATAAATATATTCCGATACATATAATACCCCCCCCCCCAACTATTAAAAACAAGACCCTCAACCTTTCCTGATGCCTTAAAGAACATGTGGGCCTTACAGCACAATTTGCTGACTCAGATAAAATGAAATGGTGATGGGTGAAGGAGAACAAATAAATAAATAAATAAATAAAAAAGACACCCATCTTTAAAATATTAAAAGACAATTCCTCAAGGTGCCTTTGTAAAGCCTCTTTAATATGCTGCACCTGTCCTGTTACAAACCACTTAAACAGCCTGGGGGCGGGGGGCAGGATTTAAACTAAATGCCCTTAGGGTATCAGCTGAGAGAAAGGAGATGTTATTCAAGGCACACCTTCAAAAACACTCTTTTTTTCCCCTTTGTCTCCTCAAAGTGGGTATAATTTATGAAAAATTCATTGATATATCCTTCTAAAAGATTTGAAATATTTAAACATTGATTATACCATATGCCATCTTATCTGCAAGCACACTTTGTTAATCTAACAAACCCCTCTACAAAACTCTTTTTACTTATTTGATGCTAATTTTTGTGTGACATTTATATTTTCAAAATCTGTTTTTTATGCATTTCTAATTTATCCATCATTTCTACCTGGCTACTATTGTTAAAACATCTGATCGTCTTTAGGGACATAAGAGCATAAGAACAGCCATACTGGGTCAAATCAATGGTCCATTTAACCCAGTAGAGTGTTCTTCTGACAGAGATCAATGCCAGGTACTTCAGAGAGAATGAATGGAACAGGTAATCATCAAGTGATCCATCCCAACAGCCATTCCCGGATTCTGCCAAACAGCAAACATGCCTATCCTGACTCATAGCCATTGATGAAGGCAATGGACTCAGACTCGTGTCACTAGGCACAATCTTTATTACTAGTGAAGCTATTCAAGAAGGAAAGCATTAAGTTTCGTCCTCGGGTCGAATTTGCAGGGCTAAAAAAACACTTTTTGCCTGGATGCTGTTCTCTTTAGAGTCGCTTTTCATAATTATTTTTAAAGCTCCTTTTTGTGTGTCAGATTCAGAGTGACAGCCTAAGTGCACACTGTACAAGATGGAATGGAGAGAAGATGCAAATATGGTATAAACTTTACCTTTACACTCCCTTAATCATGCTGCAGCTCCCTTGGAGCTAAAGGCTGCTCTAATTTCCTTTGGCAGCAAGCAGCCCCAAAGGGTAAAAAATGCAGCTGGAGATATGTATGGCACAGTAGCACCCTGGCTACATCCCCATGCCTCCAACAGCCTCCTTTTGTGCTGTCATACCATCTGCAGGTGAGGGAAGTGGTATGACAGCCTTTTACACTGGCTCTATGCTTCTGGAAGACCAAACTGATGAGTCAGTTACGCTGGAGTTGGGACCAGTTTATACTGACAATTCAGCAGCAGCAATGGCATCAAGCTAAAAGACCTGGCTCTTTATCTTCTGTGCACCCAACCTCTGCAGAAATGCAAAGGAAAACCAAACTGGACTGCATCTCTGCACAAAAGAATAAATGGACACAAATCAGACATCAAGAACGGTAACATTCAAAACCCAGTAAGGCAGGGGTCGGCAACCCCCCGCACACGTGCCAAACGTGGCAAGTGGGCTGAGCCTGAGTGGCACATGGCCACAAGAGCCACATGACACGGTGAGGGGGGCTTCTCCGCTGGCCAGCAGGGAAAAAGCAGCTGCGGCGCGGGGCTCCTGACCCCTGCTGACCCCGCCCCCTGCTGGGCAAGGCTGCTGTAGGGGAGCAGCTCGGATTTGCCCCACCTAGAGCCGCCGCTGCCTGCAGGAGCTGGCCCCGGTCCCAAGGTTGGGAACCAGAGGCTGCCCGCCAGCGGGAGCCAGGCCCGGCCCCAGCTGGGAATCGGAGGCTGCCCGCCGGCGAGTGCTGGCCCCAGCCAGGAACTAGAGGGCACCTGCCGGCGGGAGCCAGCCCCGGCCCGGCAGGGAACCGGAGGCCACCCAACAGCAGGAGCCCGCCCCAGCCTCAGCCAGCTGGGAACCTGAGGCCTGGCTGTGTCCCTTTTGGCTCTGCCCCTGGCATCTGCTGACGGTGCAGTTGGCGGGGCTGGCACGGGGGCCGGCAAAGGTTGCCGACCCCTGCAGTAAGGGAGTATTTCAATCTACCTGGACGTTCTGTAAAAAACATGCTAGTTACAGTACTTCAGCAAAAACACTTCCGAAACAAATTAGAACATGAAACTGCAGAACTGGAATGCATATGCAAACTAGATAGCATCACACTGGGTTTGAACAGGACTCTTGAATGACTGGTTCATCACAAAAGATGATTTCCTCACTCTCACCCTTCTTAGGTCTCATTACAGCTCTGGCTTTCCCTCTTAAACACTGTTTCAATCAAAACAAAGCTTGTTTTCTCTGCAGAGATAGGCTAACAGTCTGTCCCTCTGGATGTTTTACTTTACCCTGTGACCCACCCTTCTCTATATGTATATATTTGCAACTAACATACCACATTTTCCAGTTCATGCATCTGACAAAGTGGGATTACACCCACAAAAGCTTCTGCAATAAACAGATTTGTTAGTCTTTGAAAGTGCCACAGAACTCCTCCTTTGTTTTAATTTTCCATTTAAAAAGAAGACATGACAATGGATTATGCCCATTAGATGAGTAAACTTCAAAGGCTCTAAAATCCCAATTCACGAAATACCCAAGCATGTGCTTAAATTTAAAGCACATGCTTAATTCTTGTTGAGTTGAATGGGAGATAAGCACCCTTCTTGATCAAAGAGGCTTGATCAAGGCCTAAAAAGGGAAGAAAGGTGATTTTTTGTTTGTTTTTTTGTGAAGAATAGATATGTAAAGAAAGTAAATTTTTTGTCACACTAAAACATACATCATGAAAATGGCGGTACCTTCCTGAAATAGTATGTGTTAAAGGAATTATTAAACGTATTCACTTTTCTGCTATACTGAAGGGAAAAAAAATCTCTCACTCTCCACAAAGCTCACTGCACAGTAAAAATGGTTTCTATACTGACATCTAGTGAAGTTCTACAGTAATAAGAATAAATTCAACTTTGTCCTATTTCTAAGCACTCAGACAAAGGTTTTCATATTCAAAGTAATTCATACATTAACTAGTTGGTCCTAACAATACCCAGAAAAAGTGGTTGCTACATATTTGTAGCATTTTCTGCTTTTTAGAATTAAACTACAATAATCCCCTTGCAAAGATATATTTGTATTTTGAATACTATTTATTAAATAAAAAGTGTATATGACAGTGTAAATGTCAGTGTCTCTAGCACTCTACTGGGTGCTTTAAAAGACCTAGAAAGATTAATTAGGAAGATTAGATTAGATCTAATTACATTTAAATATGACTAGTAAAATTGCCAGTTTTCTTACATATTGCCAGTAGGTGTTCTTATTAATTGGATCATTTGGCTCAGTGGGTTTTTTTAATGCAACGTATCTCTTTATAGCAAAATGAAGGGAGAAAAATAAATAATACAAGAAAAGCAAATGCCGTTCTAACAGGTTTTTTGTAATTAATATCACAACATTCATCAACAGTGGAGCCAGGCAGGGAGTGATCCTCTCCACTCTGGCCATTATGCTACTTCTTGAGCAGTTGAAGCCCAGCACAGGAATCACAGCTAAGTCAAAACTTCCATTCAAGTCAATGTGAGTTTTGAATGAATAAGGACTTTAGATGACAGGGGATGGTGGACAGAGCTGCTACCAGCCTCCCTACCTTACCATAAACAAGGAGTTGCCAGGTCACCTCCGCTTCCCTACTCAGGGAGCAAATGCCAAGTTTACTGCTCTCCTGCCCTCCCTGGGCTGCTGCCTAGAGAGGTGAGACATGGTATCAGACCAGCCCCAGATCCTTTGCTGTCCTAAAAATCAAGTTTCATTTTACACCTCATCAAAAAGATGCAGCTCACAATCACCTAACACCACTCCCAATGGTACTGGTCAGCACTGACTTCAGGGGAAATGTGTCACCTATTGAATCATCAGCTGGAAATGCAAAGTGCAGGGACAGAGACTGCAAGACAGAGACAAGGTCTCTGTTCCCCCTCTCCATTGCCACTGTATTTTCAAAGGGTTTGAGTTCTGCTACTTCAGGATTCTGCAGAACTTTAGTCAACGAAAGAGCCCAAATGAGAACCACAAAGAAGCACACGGGTAAATCTAGACACAGTTCACTCTTAAAATTGTTAGAGACACAAGGTGGGTGACATAATCGCTCTTCAGAAGAAGGGCTCCGTGTAAGATGGAAAGCTGGCCTCTCTCTTCAACAGAAGTTGGTCCAAAAAAAGATTTTCCTTCATCCACCTTGTCTCTCCAAAATCCTGAGACCAACATGGCTATAACTACTCTTAAAACAGTTCACAGTCTAGCAACTGATATAACAGCTCTTCATTTAAAGTGCTTCTGCTCTTGGGCTTTGAGGTAGGCGTTGTCACTTGTTTGCGATGACAGTCTGCCAAGCAAAATGGGTCTAGGGCCCTGCTGCAGACAACCAAGTGAGATACATGGTGGAGGCGTGAATGGCCGCTAAGCATCGTAAGTGCGTGAGAAAGACCAAACCATAGGAAACACTGTTGAATATTAAACTATGCTTTAGCAAAAAATGTATTTGGAGGTAAATTACTAGCTACCAGTTCATTTCAACTGCAATGGGAAAAGACTAGTAATTAATTATGGCAGTGTAGCAAGATATAAAGAAACCAAGTAGAATTGTTGGTACTGTAGAAAAATGTAATCACTTCAAAACTAACAGCACTGTATATGCTGAAGTTATTTCCAGCTATCATGGTACTGAAATCAATTTCTACAGGGTAATAAACTGCTCTTAATAGGCACCTATTTTTGTTAAAGAAAAAATAAAGCAAAATAATAAGAAGGGAAAGATGTTTTTGTATTTAAGCACAAGGCTGGGAGGCTTACGTCAAGTGGACAAGTGACTTAGGCACCAATCCTTAAAAAGATGCACTCGGTTTACATATGCACACAAGCAAACTCCAGGGCATTTGTATGGATAATGAAGAAGCAGGAATGTGCACATACTTTCGAGTGCACATTTGAAGATATAACCTTTTGGTACTAAAGACTATCATCTAGGATATTTGGCCACATTCAAAATCAGTGACAAAACATATTACATTCAATAGTAAAAATTATGCTAGGCAGCATTAAAAGCTTGACATTTTATAACCACAAAAGACAGATAATTTAAAAATAAGGCTCACAGAGCAACCGTATCACTACCTGACTGTACGTATTATGACCAAAGTCTCTTGGTATTATTACACAACTACGGTTACCACGTGTCCTAGTTTAACATTATCCCAGTTAAAATTGTAGCATTGTCATTCAGGCGGCTTATGTCTGTTTTAGTATTGTAAGTATTCTATGGACTTGTCACTGATATGTCAATGTCATCTTCTCCAGACCAAACAAACCCACTCTTTCAATCTTCCCTCATAAGTCAAGTGTTCCAGACCTTTAATAATTCTTGTTGCTCTTCTCTGGACTTTCTCCAATTTGTCCACATCTTTCCTAAAATGAGGTGCCCTGAACTGGACACAATACTCCATCTGAGGCCTAATCAGCACGGGGTAGAGGGGAAGAATTACATCTCTTGTCTTACTTACAATACTCCTATCAATACATCCCAGAATGGTGTTTGCTTTTTTAGCAACAGTGTTACATTGTTGACTCATATTTAGCTTGTGGTCCACTACGACACCCAGATCCCTTTCTACAGTACTCCTTCCTAGGCAATCATTGCCTATTTTGTATGTGTGCCATAGATTGTTCTTTCCTAAGTGGAGTACTTTGCACTTGTCTCTATTTCACCAGTTTGTCCAAATCATTTTGAATTGTGATCCTATCCTCCAAAGTACCTGGAACCGCTCCCAGCTTGGTATCATCCGCAAAACTTTGTAAGTGTACTCTGGGGGTTTTTCGCCTTCCTCTGTAGCACAGGGCATGGTTCACCTACCGGTGAATTCTCTGTATCTTAAGTCCTTAAATCATGATTTAAGGAGGTAAATAACTCAGTCATAGGTTGGTGGCCTATTGCAGGAGTGGGTGGGTGAGGTCTTGAGGCCTGCATTTTGCAGGAGGTCAGACTAGATGATCGTACTGGTCCCTTCTCATCCTTAAAGTCTATGAGTCTATGAATAATAGGGATGGAAGGGATCTCATGAGGTCATCTAGTCCAACCCCCTGCTAAAAAGCAGGACCACTCCCACTAAATCACCCCAGCCAGGGTTTTGTCTAACCAGGCCTTAAAAATCTCCAAAGACGGAGATTCCACCACCTCCCTAGGTAACCCATTGCAATGCTTCACCACCCTCCTAGTGAGAAAGTTTTTCCTAATATCCAACCTTGACCTCCCCAGCTGTAATTTGAAACCATTGCTCCTTGTTCTGTCCTCTGTTACCATCAAGAACAGCCTACCTCCCTCTTCTTTGGAGCACCCCTTCAAGTAGTTGAAGGTTGCTATCAAATCTCCCCTCAGTCTTCTCGTCTGTAGATTAAATAAGCCTAGTTCCTTCAGTCTCTCCTCATAAGTCCTGTGCCCCAGCCCCCTAATCATTTTTGTTGCCCTCCGCTGGACTCGTTCTAATTTGTCCACATCCTTTCTATAGTGAGGAGCCCAAAACTGGACACAGTATTCCAGATGCGGCCTGACCAGTGTCGAATAGAGGGGAATTATCACATCCCTCGATCTGCTGGCAATACTCCTACTGATGCAGCCTAATATGCCATTGGCCTTTTTGGCAACAAGGGCACACTGTTGGCTCATATTCATCTTCCCGTCCACCATAACCCCCAGGTCCTTTTCTACAGCACTGCTACTTAGCCGATCGGTCCCCAGCCTGTAGCAGTGCATGGGACTTTTTCGTCCTAAGTGCAGGACTTTGCACTTGTCTTTGTTGAACCTCATGAGGTTTCTTTCGGCCCAGTGTTCCAATTTGTCCAAGTCTCCCTGGATCCTGTCCCTGCCCTCCAGCGTACCTACCATTCCCCCCAACTTGGTGTCATCCGCAAACTTACTAAGTACGCAGTCTATTCCATCATCAAGATCATTAATGAAGATGTTGAATAGAACCGGCCCCAAGACCGACCCCTGGGGCACTCCACTCGTTACCGGTTGCCAACCAGACATCGAGCCATTGATTCCTACCCGCTGAGCCCATTGATCTAGCCAGTTTTCAATCCACCTTACGGTCCACTCCATACTTCCTTAACTTGCCGACGAGAATGCTGTGGGAAACCGTATCAAAAGCCTTGCTGAAGTCAAGGTATACAACGTCAACAGCTCTTCCCGCATCCACAAATCTAGTCATCTCATCATAGAAGGAAATCAGGTTGGTCAGGCACGATTTGCCCTTGATGAATCCATGTTGACTGTTCCTGATCACTCTATTTTCCTCCAAGTGTTTCAGGATGGATTCTTTGAGGACCTGCTCCATGATTTTCTTAGGGATTGAGGTGAGGCTGACTGGTCTGTAGTTCCCCGGATCCTCCTTTTTTCCTTTCTTGAAGAGAGGTACTATATTTGCCTTTTTCCAATCCTCTGGGATCTCCCCCGTTCGCCATGAGTTCTCAAAGATAATGGCCAGCGGCTCTGCAATCACTTCCGCCAACTCCCTCAGCACCCTCGGATGCAGTTCATCCGGCCCCATGGACTTGTGCACATCCAATTTCTTTAAGTGTTCCCTAATCTGACTTTCCATCACTGAGGGCTGCTCTCCTCTCCATTCCGTGTTACCCCATGTAGTAGCCTGGGAGCTGGCCCTCCCTGTGAAGACTGAAGTAAAAAAAGCATTGAGCACTTCAGCCTTTTCCGCATCATCCACCACGAGGATACCTGCCCCATTCAGTAAGGGACCTACACCACCTCTTATGCCATCATCTAAATCACTGATGAAAATATTGAACAGACCCAGACCCAGAACCGATCTCTGCAGTATCCCACTCATTATGCCCTTCCAGCATGACTGTGAACCGTTGATAACTACTCTTTGGCTATGTCTACATTGCGGAATTTAGGTCGACTTAAATAAGTTGATTTTAATAAGTCGACTTTAAGTCAACCTTATTAAGTCGACTTAGAGAGAGTCCACACAGGACTCCTAAGTCGACTTAAAGTGGGCCTTACTAACTTGACTTAGAGAGTCTATACTAGACTCTAAATCGACTAGTTTCGGTCCAGGGAGAGCCGGCCCCATATGGGGCCGGCTCTCCCCGGGGCAGCAAGCCCCTGAGCGGTCCAGGGGAGAAGGGAGTGTGGAGCTTCCTTCTGCCCCGGACCACTCGGTTCCCTTCTGCTTGGGACTTCTCAGGTCCCGGGCAGAAGGGAACCCTTCTAGCTGAGACCGCATGGGTCCCGGGGAGAATTTCCCCGGGACCCGAGTGATCCCAGCCAGGAGGAAGAGCTGGAGACCTGCACTCCAGCTGCCGGCTGCTCAGCAGCTGGAGCGTGGGTCCTGGGGAGAAGGAAGCACGTGGCTTTCTTCTTGCTGGGACCATGGGGCTTCCTTCTTGCCGGGACCTGAGAAGTCCCAGGAAGAAGGGAGCCCCGCGGTCCCTTCTTGCTGGGACCTGAGAAGTCCCAGGAAGAAGGGAGCCCCGCGGTCCCTTCTTGCTGGGACCTGAGTGGTCCCAGGGAGAAGGGAGCCCCATGGTCCCTTCTTGCCAGGACCTGAGTGGTCCCTGCGAGAAGGAAGCTCCCTTCCCCTGTACCCTAAGTCAACTAAGTCGACTTAGGGCATCCACACTGCTTAAGTCGACTTAAAAGTGTTATAAAGTCAACTTTGAATTTCCTTAAGTCGACTTAAGCAGCAATGCCAGTATGGACGCAGTGTAAATTAAGTCGACTTAAGCATGCTTAAGTGTAGACGCACCCTTTGAGAGCAGTTTTCCAACCAGTTTTGCCCCCATCTCATAGTAGCTCCATCCAGGTTGTACTTCCCTAGTCTGATGGTTATCACTGTCCTTTTAGGAAAAAAGAGAAGAAGTTAATTGTTTCCCCCACTGTTAAATTCCAACCCTGTTTTATTTTGAATGGTGTCTGGGCTTCAGCTGGAGCTGGTAGGGGTGGTCATCTGGATACCTCTCTCTGGGCCAGTCAGGTAAAGTTATCTTTCAAGATCAGGATGATGAAGGCCTGGTATCCCAGGAAACTGAAGGGGTGGCAGCCATGATGATGTACCCTCTGTCTGTTCTTCTGTATTTCCAAGTCTTTTTCTTTAAGGACCCCCAAAAGGGAATGATGGGTGGAATAGCCTCTGCCCAGATGATCTGACCAGTTTTCTATCCATCTTACAGTCCATTCATCCAACCCATACTTCTTTAGCTTGCTGATAAGAATACTGTGGGAGACCATATCAAAAGCTTTGCTCAAGTCTAGGTATATCATGTTCACCACTTTTCCCACATCAACAGAGCCAGTCATCTCATCACAGAAAGCAATCACGTTGTCAGACATAACTTGCCCTTGGTGAATCCATGCTGCCTGTTCCTGTTCACCTTCCTCTCTTCCAAGTGCCTAACTATGGATTCCTTGAAGACCTGCTTGATGATTTTTCTGGAGGACTGAGATGAAACTGATCAAGCTGTAGTGCCTCAAACCATCTTCTTTCCTTTTTTGAAGATGGACACTCTATTTGCCTTTTTCCAATCATCCAGGACCTCCTTCTGTCACTATGAGTTTTCAAAGATAAATGGCCAATGTTTCTGCAAACCCCCCTCAGCACCCTTGGATGCATTGCATCTGGCCCCATCCATGGACTTGTGCGTGTCCAACCTTTCTAAATAGACCTGAACCTGGTCTTTCAGCACTGAAGGCTGCTCACTGCCTCCGCCTTCGTTGCTGCCTAAGGCAGTAGTCTGGGAGCTGACCTTGTCTGTGAAGACAGAGGCAAACAAAGCATTGAGGACTTCAGCTTTTTCCACATCATCTGTCACCAGGTTGCGTCCCCCATTCTGTAAGGGGCCCACACTTTTCCTGACCACCTTTTTGTTTCTAACATTCCTGTAGAAACCCTTCTTGTTACCCTTCATGTCCCTTGCTAGCTGCATCTTCAATTGTGCTTTGGCCTTCCTGATTCACTCCTGCATGCTCAAGCAGTATTTTTATACTTCTCCCTGGTCATCTGACCAAGCTTCCACTTCTTGTAAGCTTTCTTTTTGTGTTTAAGCTCACCAAAGACTTCTTTGTTAAGCCAAGCTGGTCACCTGCTATGTTTTCTATTCTTTCTGCACATCAAAATGGTTTGTTCCTGCACCCTCAAAAAGGTTTCTTTAAAATATAGCCAGCTCTCTTGGACTCCTTTCCCCCTCATATTAGCCTCCCAGGAGATTCTGCCCATTAGCTCCCTGAGTGAGTCAAAGTCTGCTTTTCAGAAGTCCAGAGTCTGTATCCTACTGTTATTCTTTCTTCCTTTTGTCAGGATCCTAAACTCTTCCATCTCATGGTCATTGCTACCTAGATTATCACCCACTGCTTCTTCCCCTATCCCTCTTTGTGAGCAGCGGGTCAAGAGGAACACATAAGAACATAAGAACATAAGAAAGGCTGTACTGGGTCAGACCAGAGGTCCATCTAGCCCAGTATCTGTCTACCGACAGTGGCCAGTGCCAGGTGCCCGAGGGAGTGAACCCAACAGGCAATGATCAAGTGATCACTCTCCTGCCATCCGTCTCCATCCTCTGATAAGCAGAGGCTAGGGACACTATTCTTAACCCCTTTCTGGCTAATAGCCATTTATGGACTTAGCCCCCATGAACTTATCCAGTTCCCTTTTAAATATTGTTATAGTCCCAGCCTTCACAACCTCCTCAGGTAAGGAGTTCCACAAGTTGACTGTGCGTTGTGTGAAGAAGAACTTCCTTTTATTTGTTTTGAACCTGCTACCTATCAGTTTCATTTGGTGACCCCTGGTTCTTGTATTATGGGAGTATTTAAACAACTTTTCCTTGTCCACTTTTTCCACATCCGTCATAATTTTATATACTTCTATCATGTCCCCCCTCAGTCTCCTCTTTTCCAAGCTGAAGAGGCCCAGCCTTTTCAATCGTTCCTCATACGAGGCACTCTCCAAACCCCTAATCATTTTAGTTGCCCTTTTCTGAACCTTTTCTAGTGCTAGAATATCTTTTTTGAGATGAGGAGACCACATCTGTACACAGTATTCGAGATGTGGGCGTACCATGGATTTATATAAGGGCAATAATACATTTGCAGTCTTATTTTCTATCCCCTTTTTAATGATCCCTAACATCCTGTTTGCTTTTTTGACCGCCTCCGCACACTGTACGGACATCTTCAGAGAACTATCCACAATGACTCCAAGATCTTTTTCTTGACTCGTTGTAGCCAAATTAGCCCCCGTCATATTATAGGTATAGTTGGGGTTATTTTTTCCAATGTGCATTACTTTACACTTATCCACATTAAATTTCATTTGCCATTTGGATGCCCAATCACTTAGTTTTGTGAGATCTTTTTGAAGTTCTTCACAATCTGCTTTGGTCTTGACTATCTTGAGTAGTTTAGTATCGTCTGCAAACTTAGCTACCTCACTATGTACCCCTTTCTCCAGATCATTTATGAATAAATTGAATAGGACTGGTCCTAGGACCGACCCTTGGGGAACACCACTAGCTACCCTTTTCCAATCTGAGAATTTACCATTTACTCCTACCCTTTGTTCCCTGTCTTTTAACCAGTTCTCAATCCATGAAAGGACCTTCCCTTTTATCCCATGACAACTTAACTTACGTAACAGCCTTTGGTGAGGGACCTTGTCAAATGCTTTCTGGAAATCTAAGTACACTATGTCCACTGGATCCCCCCTGTCCACATGTTTGTTAACCCCTTCAAAGAACTCTAATAGATTAGTAAGACACGATTTCCCCTTACAGAAACCATGTTGGCTATTGCTCAACAGTTTATGTTTTTCTATGTGACTGACAATTTTATTCTTAACTATTGTTTCAACTAATTTGCCCGGTACCGACGTTAGACTTACCGGTCTGTAATTGCTGGGATCCCCTCTAGGGCCCTTTTTAAATATTGGCGTTACATTAGCCGACTTCCAGTCTTTGGGTACCGAAGCCATTTTAAGGGACAGGTTACAAATCTTAGTTAACAGTTCCGCGACTTCACATTTGAGTTCTTTCAGAACTCTTGGGTGAATGCCATCTGGTCCCGGTGACTTGTTAATGTTGAGTTTATCAATTAATTCCAAAACTTCCTCTAGTGACACTTCAATCTGTGACAGTTCCTCAGATCTGTCACCTACAAAAGCCGGCTCAGGTTTGGGAATCTCACTAACATCTTCAGCCGTAAAAACCGAAGCAAAGAATCCATTTAGTTTCTCTGCAATGACTCTATCATCTTTAAGCGCTCCTTTTGTATTATCATCATCAAGGGGCCCGACTGGTTGTTTGGCAGGCTTCCTGCTTCTGATACACTTAAAAAACAATTTGTTATTACCTTTGGAGTTTTTGGCTAGCCGTTCTTCAAACTCCTCTTTGGCTCTTCAGCCCCTAGTAGGTGCCTCCAGCATGTGCACCAGGAAGTTGTCCACAACACCCTCTAAAATCTTCCTGGATTGTTTGTGCTCTGCAGTACTGCTCTCCCAGCAGACGTCACGGTGATCGAAGGCCACCGTGAGAACCAGGTCCTGTGATCTGGAAACTTCCATTAGTTGCCTGAAGAAAGCATCACCTACGTCATCCTCCTGGTGTGGTGGTCTATAACAGACATGCACCATGACACCTTGTTGCTCTCGCCTCTAAACTTAACGCAGAGACTCTTAACAGGCTTTTCTCCAGTTTCATACCGTCAAAGAAAGACTCAGAAAACAATTCTTAAGTGTGATCAGCAAGCCTTTACTGTAATCAGAATATGAGAGCACTCATGGGGAGAGAACAAAGGAAATCTCCACCCCCATGATGTTGGGCAGTATCCTTTATAGGCCCTCAGAATACATTAAACAGGAAAGAGCAACAACTTCTTATTGGTTTAGCTACAATCCACCCTTATTAGGCAAAGCAGGTCACAAAGCACTTTCCCAGACACAGGCAACTGGTTCTGACTAGCTTTCAAGGCTATGTAGGTCTTAGGAACAGCAACAGTCCTTGAAGACTCCCTAGCTGCATTCTTCTACAATACTGAAGCTCTGACCAATCATACTGCTCTCTTACATAGAGTGCAACTCCTCTGCCTTTCCTTCCCTGCTTGTCCTTCCTGAACAGCTTATACCCATCCACGAGAGTGCTCCAGTTGTGCGAGTTACCCCACCAAGTCTCAGTTATTTCAATCACTTCACAGTTCCTTGACTGTGCCATGACTTCCAGTTCTTCTTGCATTTGTCTACAGGCACCTAAGATAACTAGCCATTTGCTCTATTTCTCAGCATGAATCAGGAGGCTTCCCTTGTTGCATCCTCCTCCTTGGTGTCCTACTTCTCCTCTTAGTCCAGGTTTAGGTCCCCATCCATCGACGAATCTAGTTGAAAGCCCTCCTCACTAGATTAGTCAGCCTGCCTGTGAAGATGCTCTTCCCTCTCTTTGTTAGGTGAATCCCACTTCTTCCTAGCAATCCTCCTTCCCGGAACAACATCCCATGATCGAAGAATCCAAAGCCCTCTCTCTGACACCATCTGCCTAATTACACACTTACTTCCGCAATTCAATGGTCCCTACCTAGGCCTTTTCCTTCAACAGGAAGGGTGGACAAAAACACCATTTGTGCCTCAAACTCCTTTATCCTTCTTTCCAGAGCCACATAATCTGCATTGACCCGCTTAAGGTCGTTCTTAGTGTCATCAGTGCCCATGTGGATAAGGAGAAAGAGGTAGCAGTCTGAGCGCTTGATAAGTCTTGGCAGACTCTCCGTCACATCCTGAATTCTAGCTCCAGGCAAGCAGCATGCTTCTCAAGTTTCCCGGTCTGGACAGAATGCCAATAAGTTATTGCAGTGTAATATACTTTGATCGCTATGAAGTTTCCAGGTTCTTCTGCCAGCAGCAAATTCCTTCCTGCTATGATAGCTATAGCTACCTTTCTGTGAAATGCCTTTTCTTTCTTCCTTTGAAGACCTCCAGATGTGTCGGAAATTGTACTTTGCACATATTTCATGTATAAAAAAACTACACAAGAAACCTCTCTTTAGAGGCTTGGGATTAGGATTTAGTTGGTAAAGAAGGGAATTGAAATCAATGAAGCTAAGATTTAAACCAGCTGAGAAGCTAGTCCTCTATTTTTGTGTCTGAGCTATACATTTTGTTCATAATATACCAATGACTTACGGTAGTAAGCCGATGGGTTATTATAAACCTATAGGACTGAAATAGCTCATGGTAGTAGGACAGGGCCCCTTTCATTTCATTTCAGTGACTGGAGGCCATTTTATGTTGTTTGGTCGATTCCATTCCTAATGAACAGATATCCGCATCTTAAAAGCCACCATCATAACATCCCTTCTTCAGGCAAGTCTCAGCAGTGTGGCCAAGGTCTGAACATCTCCTTCACCTTTAGAAGCCTCAATTTAGGCCAGAGTTTAGCCATGCGGATGGAGCAGAGGAGGATAAGCTCACACAGCTATAGCTTTGTCCTCGGGCTAAGCAGAGGACTTTATTCTCCAGCAAAGTCAACCCAACATACTTCACCTATGTTTCTGCTTTTTCATTTTTTTGCCCCATGCAATCAGTTTTCTTCTGATTTCTGTGGCCCTTTCCTTTGGTTGAGGAAATGAACCTTTTGTTCCACGTAGGCTGGAGTTCACCTCCTGAAATTCAAGTAGGCCAATGCCCTTCACAAACATTAGATTTACTTAAAATTAAAAATAATATAATAAAATTTTTGCATAACTCATAATAAAATTTTAGCAATCCACTGATAAAGTATTCAATCTATACATTGCCTAACTAAATCTTAACTTTTTTAATACATTCAGAAGCACTGTACAGTAAATATTGATACCAGGGAGCTTTGTCAGCAAAGTAGTATTGATGGGTAGGGAATGGGAGTGAAATGGAGGGTCTCTTTGAATTATTCCACTTATCTTATTTTTTCTGCAGAGCACAGTGAGATTCTGGAAAGAGTTTTTCTCTGCCTGTCCATCCCATAATTTCATACCAGGTAATTTAAAAGAATCCTGTGTATTTTTTGTCTGAACACTTGTCCTTATTTGATGGGTGTTTTGGGGGATAGGAAAATAATTTAAATTTGTCACCTAGGGAACAGAGTAATCGTAGTGTTTGTCAGTGAACTCTGAAGAGTAATTAAGTCTTCTCATCTAGCTGTGCTTCTCATATTTAATTGGTTTTCAGTAAGCTAATCACATGAACTCCATGTAGCAAGGGATTGATGATGACTACTGTTCATTTTTTTCCTTCTCCTTAAGCAGGTCAGGTTGGCCTGAGTCTCAAGCCTAATGAAGACAAACATCAGCTAATTTCTAGGTATAAAGTGATTTTCAGAGACTAGATTCATTAATGAACTTGGCTGTAAATCATCCGGAAAAAAAGTCACATTAAAATGTTGTTTGGTGGTTTAAGGGGCACAAATTTATGAGTGCTTATTACAAAACCCATAGCTGCGTCAGCCATTTGTTTGGATTTAATATAAGAGGCATTTTACTGAATTAAGACAGACTTCATTTTCAAGCATTACATTGCCTATTTGACCGGGGCTTTGAGGTAGCTTGACTAATACTGTTGCCCCTCCTTGCAGCTGTGCTGGTGATGGTGGGATTTTTAGTGGGGAAGCAAGAATAGATTAAGGTACAAAACAACTCCAAAACCACATAACACTAAATGAGATTATAGATGTAGACTAACACATCCGCGTTACATAAACAAATCTTCAGCTGTCCACAAGCTGCAAAACGTGCTACTAAACAAAGCTGCAGCTGCAAACTTAGCATACATTTCTCTTCTATTTTTTTATGTATTAATTACATGGTTTTTACAAGTCCACTTGAGAATCAATGCTTTGTCCATTGTTAACCTCTATTTCCTTACTTCTGTTTTCTTCCACTGTTCGTACAAGGCCTAGAATGCCCTGGCTCTGTTGTAATACCAAAGGATATATCTACACTTGCTAAAATTAGTTTGAATTAGTTAGTTCGAACTAACTAATTAGAACTAATTTTAGTTGGTTTGAATTACCTTAATTCAAACTAGCATGGCCACACTGGAACGTTAGTTCGAATTAGCGATCCCCATTCATTTCAATGGCTGGTTAGTTCGAACTAAGCAATTAGTTCGAATTAACATGGCCACATTGGTTAATTCGAACTAGTTAGTTCGAATTAACCCCTTAGTTCAAATACCCTATTCGAACTTATTAGTTCAAATTAAGGAAGCCCTTAATTCAAACTAACTAAAGCCTAGTGTAGCCATGGCTTTAGTTAGTTCGAATTAAGCCTCCTTAATTTGAACTAACTTGCCAGTGTAGACATAGTCAAAGAGACTGGTCAATTCTGTACTTCCATTTCTTCCATCTTTGTCCCACCTCCCTGACTCAAATCACTGAATGACTGACAATTCCTTGGGCAATTTCTCCCCAAAATAATAATTTACACTCAAGTAGTGTCTTCTATATGAAGATCTCAAAGTACTTTAAAAACATGTGGATTAATCAAACCTTGCAGCATCACTGGGAGGCAGAGCAGCTTTATTACAGTATCTCCATTTTACAGATGGGGAAACTGAGACTCACTGAAATTAAATGACTTGCCCAAGTGCGTACAGGAACTCTGCAGCACACTGGAAAGAGAATCCAGGAGCTAATTCTTTCTGAAGAGGATGTAGGTAAAACTCCCAGTAAGGCTAGTGGGGGTTACTTAAACTCTGCCTGAGTGGGGCTGGAGAGGGATAATAAGGTCTACCTGAGGTCTCCTGACTCCCACACTCTTGCCTTACAGTACCGGGTTAAAAGCCAACAATAGGAATAAGTACTGGGTTAAATGCCAACAGAGGATTGCCCAACAATAGGCTGAAGCACTAAAACCAGTGCTTTCTTTGTGACGGTCTGCAGGGGTATGGAGTACCAGCACCTTTTCTGCCAGCCCCACTGCCCAGCAGGCGGGGGGGGGTCGGGGAGGAGGCAGGGTCAGCAGGGAAAAGGAAGAGCGTGGGGCTCCTGTCCGTCCCCGGCCCCACTGACCAGGTGGGAGGCAGGGTCAGCAGATGAAAGGAGTGCACCGATGGAAGAAGAAAGGTGGCGCAGGAAGAAGAGGGGTGGGACAGACATTTTTCAAATTTACTATCGAGATACGAGTACCAGCACTTACTCATTTTTTTTTTTTAAACCAGAAAAGAGCACTGATGAAAACTGAATGGGGACTAAATTGAAGGTGGGCACATTGCTGTATTGCCAACCCAAAAGGTTAAAAAAATCTTAAGTCAGCCTCCCAAAAAACTATGCAGTTGCTTAAAATTTTTAAAATCTATAGTAAATGTTTGGGTATTTGTATTTGCCTTTGGATTGCTGAGCCTCCAGGAGTCATATTTTCCAACTTTTCACCCCAACCACAAGGGCTAGAATTGTACTCTCTTGTAAAATGAAAGTTGAAATTCTCATGTAATCACTGGACTCCAGGAGCTGGGGCTTCAAGAAAAACAAGTATTATGAGACTGACAGTAAAGTCATAAGAGTTGTCAATGACAACAACTCATTGGAACAGCCTAAGAGTTATGTATAACCAGCTGCTGAATATTACTCAATTGCTAATTGGCTCAAAGCAATGGCATTCTCCTAGAGCAATTTTTAAAAGCAATCGGCTTTGCGTGTATGAAGGAGGCTTTGCATTCTATGATCACTTATTAATGGCATCCTTCTCAACTTTGCCATCACAGCACTATATGGAGAGTAGGTTTTTCTTGTGTCCCTTGGTTATCTTTCTGGGCTTGCAGTTTTAATGTCCTGAAAGAATAGGTCAAGCCTTTATTCTTATTCATTAGACCCCATTTGGATTTTAGCCCCTGGAGTGCCACACAGGAGCCAGACATAGTTTGATGCATTATGATCTGGATGTATAATTTATGGAAGCCCAAAGCTGCTATTCTGTAAGCTAAACATTGTGGGCTGGATTCTTCGGTGCGTTCCACCTTGTGTAATCATTTACATTCAAAGATGTAAAATACCACCATTCTGGTTTGGTAGTATTTTACAACTAGTTTGCACTCACTTTGTACAACTGTAAACAACTACACAAAGTACAAACAGAGGAGAATCAGGGTCTATATGGTTTATAAATACTGAAAGGATTAGTACAGTGACAGGCTGCTCCCCAAATCCAGTCTGGTGTGCCGCTGTGACCCCTCGAACCCCGCTCCTGAACCCCAATTCACCCTGCTCTGCTGAGTGACCACTCACTCCTGAGTCAGTCCACACCAGCCACCAGTGTGTAATTGGTCACAGGCAGTGAGTGTAAATCCACTAGCCACACAGGCGTTGGTCCCCAAGCGAGCACACCTAGCCCCAGACACTACACTGGGAGCCACTGCCTTACAGGGATTGGGAGCCACTCCCAATCATCTCCGTCTCAAGTCTGTCCACTTAACAAAGTAGTGGACTGTGCCCAGCCTCCCACATCCACTCCCTGTAAAAACCACACAGCTTTAGGTAAGACAAACACTAGTTTATTGATCAGAGTACGATTTCAAGTGAGAACATGGCCAATCAAGGCAGAATCATTCTATAAATGAGTCAGGAGTGACCACTATCAAATTAAAGACATAAACCACATACTAATGTAACATCTCTACCTAAACTGACCTCATAGTCCAAGATTATGCACAAGGTATTTGGCTGTTCGTTGTTTTACAGCCATTCTCTGCCTGTTCCAAGGCAGGGCCCAGATCTTGCTTGAAGTTGGTTGGAAGATGGTGTCTCCCAGGCGAAAGACTGTAGCTTCCCCCCCTAAACAGTCTATGTCTTTGTTTTTACAAACTCCTGACAGTCCCTCCCATTCTGTGCTGCTGTGAGAGTCTCTTCACTTTTCCCTGAGCCAAGGAGGGCATTAGCATTCCCTTTCTCATGTAATTCCCCAACGTCTCTCCTAGAGATAGTCCTGAGAGTCTGAACCCTGTAACATGCGTCACATCTGTACACACATGTTGCCATAGGAAACATGGCACCATGGTAATGATGTGAAATATGTTGTGACCATTCACAAAGGAACCTGGTATAGCATATCTGGCATCAAATCACACAACTATATTGCAAAACTGAACAGAAAAGTCATATAAATCATGCCCAAGGGGTGCACAGATGTGCATCCTGTCACATACAGCAGCAACAATTTCCATATACATATTTTTCAGTGGCAAATACTTGCAGACCTCAGTAGCTATTAATCTTTGCTTCCTACCAAAAGACTCTAAAGATTCCTGTTTCCTTAGAAGTGTCCTACCAGGACATTCTTCTGGATCTTGTTTAATCCTTCCCATATTCACTGATTTAACTTCAAACTCTTCTTCCCCTCTTTGAGGCTAGACAAACAAAAGCTCACAGATGCTGTTCTACTGGTCAGAAGGGTTTGCTGATGAGTCAAAACTCTGTCATTCTCCCAGAGTTAAATGCACCATTTCTGAAATAATGCCAATTACAGCATCTCCCACTCGTTGCCAGCATAGGAACATGACTTTCCCTCTGAACAAAGGTTGGCGGAACACACAGCATGTTACAGATGTGCAGTAACATTACTTAATACATTATTGGAAGGCAATGATTATGTGCCTGGTATAAAAGCTTATATAAAATAGAATGGGGCATTTGGAACCCCAAACCTGAATCTCCCACAGCACAGTGCAGTAACTAACCAGCCAACAGGACAATTGTGAAAGTCACTCCTAACTCCCCTGTTTCGATAGTCCAAAATTTGATCTTCAGAGAACGCATGTCATGATTTAGATGGCTACAGTGCCTGTCTATTAAAAATGATCTTGGATTCAAATTCCTGTCCTTATGAAAAGTTTTCTGGAATTAATAAAGGGTAACATTTTTTTCGATAGAATTGGTAAAAGATTCAAGAGAATTCTGTAGCAGGAATGTTTCACTATTAAATTGAATATAGTGGTTGGAAAATGATAGAGAAAAGATCTCGTTTTTATTAAAGTTTATGGAATATATAATGTCTTTTATAGTAATTTCTATACAAAGCTATTGCTTTCATTTCCATTAAGTTTTATAAGAATTTGCATATGGAGAATTATTTTTCTATAAGCAGGGATTAACATAAGCGGTACTCAGGTACTCATGCACGGCTCAGCATTTAAAATGCATACTTCAAAGTGGCCACAAACACGTAGAGGGGTACCAGCATACCTGTAGGACAGCACTAGCTAGGTAAGCTGTCCCGGGGGCTCCCAGCCACAGTCCCCAGGGCCGTCCATGGGGCGGAGGGGGGCAACTGTCCCAGGCCATGTGGGCCCCCCACAGCTGCACTGCTCCCCACTGCCTTTGGCACCAAGGCAAGGGGCAAAGGGCAAATCCAGGCTCTGTGCCCACCCACACTATCCTGCCCCCGGAAGAAGGGAGGCAGGGGCCCCGCCAGACCAATTGGCCACAGCCCTGACAGTCCCTCCCGCTCCCGGCTCCTGCTCCATGCAGGGACCGGGATGCTGCCACACTCCCCACTCCACACCAGAAGCTCGGCGTCCCTCCCCGCTCCGCACTGGGACTGGGCTCCAGGGGATGCACTCCCCACACCCGCCCGGCTCCCTCCGCGCCAGGCTAGGCAGCAGGGGATGCACTCCCCCCGCCTGTGTCCTGCTACCACTGCCAACAAAAGCTGTCCCTTTTGTGGGGGTGGTAGAATTTGTTTATTTCCATCCACATCCGGGATGGAATCTACAAAAATGGGTCTGTGGATATTCGTCCAATATCCAAGTAAAAAACCATTTCTGCTGGTACTCATTTGAGAACCTGATCTGAAAAATTATGTCAAGCCTCGTCTATAAGCAATTTTCTTTTGCATCTAATCTTCCCAGAAAACAAATGATTAGGCAACCTAACAAAGTTCAGTTTAATCATATGCTATTCTGGACTTTTATTGAAAAAATTACTTTTAGGTTTATGGAGGTTTTCTTTTCTGGGAGCCAAATCCTTATTCAGGCATAACATCCATTCAGTAGGAGTTTGTAGATTATGAACCTCAGCATATGGCCCATGGTAAATAAACAAACTGCAATGTTCAGTGTACTGACATAATGCAAGTGATCTAGGTATCCGTTTCCTAGGTAATTTAAATGGCTCAGCTCATTCCAAAATGTGTTTTTGATGGGGAAAGGATGGGCTTGTATTACTCTCTGAAACCCAGAGAAGTTACTCTAAGTGGACACAACATCTGTTCTTGAGATATTAACAGTCACTGAATTGATCGCCTAGAGACTGTAGTGTCAGCGTGTATCATCACTGATAGTACTTTAGCAAACGTAAAAATGTCACACGCTAACCTCTTTCCCTCCTCCCGGTATCAAACAAGCTAGAAAGGTTTTAATAACTTAGTAATTTATTTAATGGGGTCTTCCAGTCATTAAGTCATAACAGTAAGAAGAGAAAGTGATGCTTAGATGCATTATTCATGCTTCAAAACCAGCCTTCTACTACAGCTCCTCCCAAATACAGTTGTGAAAGCCCTCACTCTGATCTGGTTTCCCATTAGCTCAGCAACAACAGTGGTCACACTGAAAAAAAGCAAGAGGACAAATTCTATTCAGGATAAGGGGACTAACGCAACCGTTAAGATTAAAAATTTACTGTCCACCACAGAGGGAGACCCTCCAACAGAGCTGCCAAACCCATGACTAACTGAGGGCTGCGTTAGAAAATTGCAAGAGACCAAGTTACAATCCCAACTGTCACAAAAGACTGTAGCTACCTCATACTGAATACAGTCAAAAGTGGGACTCACGGAGTCTACAAGCAGTGCTCCTCTGTTCAGTATCCTGCCCATATGCATCTCCATGTTAAGGTAAAGGTGGGAAGAAATGAGCTCCTGGCTCCTATTCCCAGTCCTGTCACAAAGTCCTATATGAACTCAGGCAAGTCATTTAACTTCTATAAGACTCAGTATCTCCACCTGTAAAATGGAGATAATGCTGTCCTACCTGACAGTGGGATTGTGAGGCTTATTGTAATAACTGAGGCCTAGCAAACCTACTTTCGTTGTGAACAGAACTGGTGGCAAGTTGCAGAGGCGACTTTTGGGGTAGGCGAAGCGGGTGCATGCCTATGGCCCCGAGCAATAAGGGGCCCCATCACCTCCTTCGCCTACCCCAAAAGCCTCATCTGCCTCAGTCGGCAGCAGGAGGAGGAGCTGGCCCTGGGGCCTCGGACTGGGGAGACCAGGGCCTCGGCAGGGAGCTGGCGGCAGGGAGCTGGGGTCGTAGAGGGGGAACCGAGGCCACAGGGAGGGTGCCAGTGGTGAGGAACTGGAGCTTCAGAGGGGGGTTGTGGGGGCCTATAGGGGGCCCCGCAA
Organism: Pelusios castaneus; assembly: GCA_007922175.1. Lineage (NCBI taxonomy): Eukaryota > Metazoa > Chordata > Testudines > Pelomedusidae > Pelusios > Pelusios castaneus. The sequence continues at coordinate 2,846,157 of ML685785.1, read as the reverse complement.
TGGGCCTTCACTTAGGGTCCCCAATTACCTAAGGCCACCTCTAGCAAGTTGGTAAAGATTCATGAATTGCTACACTAACTTGGTATGTAAAATCATGTAAAAAGAGATTTAAGAAGGAAACAAAAAGATTGAATTAAATTTGAACAGAGAGGGATAATTGACACCACTCCAGGACTGGGCTCAGATTATGGATGGTCAACAAGAAGAGTCAGGGACTGGAAATCAATGGACCAAAATTGATTCTTTGGAAATTAGGTCTAATTGGTGGACAAAATAATAAGAGACTGTGCCATTCTGCTCATTGCATCTTTTTGGAGTCCTTAAAAAGAGGTCTGTGTGAGAAAAAAGGAACTTCTGCCAACACCACAGCTCTGCTAGAAGGATTTTGTCATGACGCCAAATCCAGATACTCCACTGGAGATGCCTGACCATCATCACTGTAACAGCAAGAACCCAAACCTGATACCTGTAAGATTCTGCTCTGACTTCCCATCCCTTGTGTGTCCCTTTACATCCCTAGCTTTCTTCCTCCTGTCCTCTCTCTCTCTCTCTCTCTCGAGCTTTTCACTTAATCCTGAAATCAACTGAACTGCATAGCACCAGCATGGCGAGATGAGACACACCACGCTGTTCTGCTTAGCCTGAGAAGGACCAGTGAAGGAGAGAGAGGAACCTGATCAAACCAACAAGATGATGTCCTTGGTATAGAACAACCGCTGTTGTGACTCACCTGCCAGCCCGTAGCTTCTGTCCACAACCATCCTCTGTCTTCAGAGCACCAAGACAAGCCACATTTCCCCTATTTTTTACTAGGCTCTCTCTTCTCTCCATTTGTCAAAAACCAGAGAGTGACTGTCATTTCTGACTCAACACTGAACAACAGAATTTTTTCTCCTACCAAGGACAGTTTAACAGAAGAAGTGACTCTAACCACGCTAACCTACCTTTGGTAGCTATTAATTAAATTTGCTTTGTATAATCACTCAATTTCAGTTTTAATGTTTTTTGCCTTGTTTTGAGTCTTTGCTTTATGTGTTTTAAATTAATAAGTTTCTAACCTGTGGCATGAATTTCCTCATGTGTATGCCAAGATTCTAAGCAGGCTGAGGTCTCTGTATGCCGAACTCCAAATCTTGTTTAAAACTCTTTAATGTTGGACAATTACGGGGTCATGTTAACACCTTTAATTCTTTGGGCTCACACATTCCATTTAAGTGCAACACATCAGGCTTAATTCATTCGAATGTTTTAAACATGTTTTAAAAGCTTCACATGGAAGGCATTAAAGGGCAAATTTTTATTATTCCAGGGGAGAAATTGCAAAAAACCCTCTAATAATTCTGTTATATTTATTGACATTGTAAATAGTCACCCACCCACAACTTTCTCTCTTGATGAAGGTTTGCGCTCTAGGTAGACTTTATAGAAACAGTATTACAAACAAAATTAACAAGTGATAAATGGAACGGATACTAAGATCATTAGGCTTGTCAATGGATTTTATAATTACATACATTTAGTATTCTTTTCTTCAATTTTTTTGGTCCTTCTAAGAGGTTTGCCCCTTTTTTATTGGTTGCAGTAGATTGTGATCCCTTCTTTTTTTAGTTTGTAAGCTAAAATTATTCTTAATGCTATTTTTATGGCCATAAACCCAAAACCCAATGGAGTACTTTTGTCAGATCTGTTTGTCTATGACCAGTCCTATGTCTCTGTTTTTAATCCTCTGCAGGGACTGTATTGTTCTGCATAACTATCACCTACCTGAATAAAATAATATGGGAATAAACACAGAAGAGATGAATCTCATTGCACATCACAGAGATCAAAATTAACTAGATCAAAATTGAGTGTAGACAAGATGAACACAAGGATGAGCTCCTCACCCCTTCTGTGACCCCTTTATGCTCAATAACAGGGCCACAAAGATGTAAAGAGGCCATCAATGCCCAGGACTGACTGACAGAGGACTTCCTCAATGCAGGCAGAGCCAGAAAGATGTCCTTTAAGAACCCCTTCCAAGACCTGATACAGGAGATATGCTGGGGACAGGACTGTACCATTCAGCGCTACAGAGACACTGGCCAGTGCTGCATCCCAAAGGACAGCCCAAGGAGGTAGTGTTTGACCTCGGAGCCATCTGTCTACATTACAGCAAGGGCTTTTCCAGGGCCTGGAGCAGCACAGAATAGGAATGGCACAAAGGTGCTTATAGCTACATTAACCCACCAAGTTCTGTGCGGCATCTCTATGATAACCCAATGACTTTTACGAAAAGTACCATGACTACAAAGGGTTAAAAGCGTGGAAAGTCAGCAGCAGAATGACTCCATGCACCACACTCTGGGGCACCAATTCAGTAATGATTCAGAAGTGAGAGTGCTGCTAAGTGACTCACCAGCACCACTTGGTGCAGTACTCAGTGAAAGGTTCCACATCTTACTACTACTGAGCATCTACCTCTCCCAGTTAGGGGTTTTCACATTACAGGAAAGCTTCTTTCCTCCACCCTTCCCCTCTTCCCTTTTATACAAGTTTCAGATAAGCAGAGGGGAAGAAGAGTCCTCTGCCTCCCTCAAGACCCACAGAGCAACCCTCAGTTGATAGGTCTAAACTGGGAAAATGTGACATTTTAAAAGGTGTTAAACTGACACAATTTTAAACATCACTTATCACATAATTAGTGCTTAAAGTATGCCGGAACGCCCCAAAATGCCGTTCTGGGGCCCACAAATTTGACTGGCCAGTGTTCTGGGGCCCAAAAAACAAGAGACATCAGGCAGAACATCAGGAGAGCAGGATCCAGCGCTTGTCCAACCTGCGGGAGCGGCCCACTGGCCAGAATCCGGCCCGCCAGGGGCTGGAATCCAGCTCACAGGATACCTGGGAGCAGCAGCCAGGCTGGGGTTTTTTCAAATCTCCCACCCTGAGCATGCTCAGGGGAAAGGGCCTGGGGGGGGGGGGAAATGAGGGGGGAGAGCAAGAGGAGCGGGGAAGGGGCAACGAGAGGAGCGGGGAAGGGGCCAGGGGAGGGGGGAACGAGGGGAGCGGGGAGCCAGCGGGTGGGCAGGTGGAGAAGAGGCTGGGGGGCCCCGTTGGAGGACAACACCAGGGATGCCCAGTGGGGGGGGAGGAGGGATCTGCCACCTGGCACCTCGCCACCTAGTGCCAGTGCTCCCCATACCCCTCTGACACCCCACCCCACCTCTGCCCTGTCCTCCCAAGCTCCCCAGCCATTCCTCCTTTGCCACCCATCCCTGCTACACTCCCCTGCCAGGGTACCCCTGCCTTTCCTACCACTCCACCATTTCTATGCCTTATCGAACCAACATTTGCTCTCAGTGAGTGAGTGACAAAATTTCCTTTGACTTCAGTGTGACTGAAGATCAGGACCTGTATTTGTTGCTTAGAAGAGAGGGGGAAAAGGTGAACAGTTTTTGCTTGTTGAAAACAAAACACAGAGCCACAAGAATAAAAAACTGCCACAAAAATACACCATTAGCATTTATAGCACCAGGTAGGTGTACTGGACCCGATTCCCCCACCGGCACACGCAAAATGTAATTAATTGTGTTGAATTGTGCCAGGTCGTGTGATGGTTTTGTGATATGGATGTATTTGGCCAGATTCACCCCTGATATAACTCAACTGCCTTCATCAGAATGTGTCACACTTGAATCATGGTGTCCGTTATCTCTGACGCAGTGGTTAAAGTACGCCGTTTGGCACTGCCCATCTCTTCCTGGAAAATGGCTAAGGCATACAGGATGCAAACATTGGTCCTGTTACATTTCTTCTTCCTCTGGTTGAACTAGGCAGCAATGATGCTGATGGGGTAGTATTAGCTTTGCTGCAGTGTTTGACAGCACATGGGTTCACGGAGAATTTCTCAGAGATAATTGGATTGGTTTAGGTGTAGATGGAGCCTCTGTCCTGTTAGGCAGTACGGCTGGTGTTGCCACAAAATTAAAGACACGATTTCCACTTTTCATAAGTTGGCATTGTTTTCATCACTGTTTGGAATTGGCCGTGGCTGATGCTATCAAATACTGCAGTGAAGTTAATCACTTTAAATCATTTGTGGATTCAATGTATGCTCTGTACAGTCAGTCGCTGAAGTGCTTGAGAGACTTGGCTGAAAGTACAAGTGATCTGGAAGTCCAGCTTAATAGGATTGGACACGTACTTGATGTATGTTGGGTTGCCTCTATCTGCCACACTGTATGAGCTGTTTGGTGGTCCTATACAGCCCTCCATAGCCACTTCTTGAAAAAAAAAAAAAATCAACTGATTTCTCACTTAGAAGGGAAAGATAAAGCAAAATTTGCTGGCATGGCAAAAAAACCAGGAGAATCCAGTTTTTGCTAAAAACTTGGGTCTCATGCTTGATGCTCTGGAGGAACTTGCACACCTGTCCTTGGTGTTGCAAAAATCTGGTGTAACTATCTACAGCAAGTTGATAAGTCAACAAGTTTGGGTGTTTATAGCTCGCACAGAGTGTCAATCAGAGTTCTACCAAGAGGCTTGTGAGGCGCTTGCTGCAGGTTGCTTTAAAGGTGGATGTGTAAACATGTCTGTGAATGCTGGCAAGCAAACTGAAATTTCTAAATGTCAGTTTTACCAGGCTTTTGCGGACTGCATGAATGCTAGATTGTTGCCAGACTCAGAAAAACATCTAAGCAGTGCTGTTGAAGCACTTGACCCATCACGTTTCACAACAGAGCTGTCACCGGAATTTGGTGAAAGTGACATAAAATTTATGTGTTCCAAGTTTGGCATTGCATTGAATGAAGTGAAATGTACATATTGGGAATATAAAGATCACAATACTCACTGTGTTATGCAGTGTTTGCTAGTTTGTGGCAATAATTGCTATAGACAAACGCCATATAAAATTCTAAATATTTTTATAGAGCGATAACCGATGCATGTGGTACTGAGAAATGGTTGCAAGTGCCTACCTGGGCTGGGGCCCGCACATGCATGAAGGGGGCCTGGACAATATAGGAAGGGGGCCCAGAGATTAGGAGGGTTCCATGGCCCATCAAATTATAGTTTCACCACTGCACATAAGTGAGATGTGGTTTAATACTTGTAAAAATGTGTTAGCTGGCTCTGGTCAACCCTAGCTCCTCCCACCCCACCCCACCTCATTTCAGGATGATTTAATACCATTTTGTGAGGAGTTAATCCCTGTCTACCCTAGGCACTAAGTGGTATTTAAAAACATGTTAGCTAACCACTTTTAAAACACCACCTATCTTCTTGGTCTAGACAGGCCATTGTAATCACCATCCTTCTGGCCCGGTCACCACTCCTCCGCTGGTAACTAACTCATCATTACCCCTCTTTAGTCAGTCAGAGGGGCTTCTCCTAAGCAATGCAAGATACAGCAGCGCCCATATTACTTTTGCTCTCCAACCGGCCAGCCAGGATAAGATTTCAAGTGCTCGTTATCATCATTATGTGTATTGTGATAGTTCCTCCCATGGATGAGGGCCACGCTGAGCAGGTCACTTAGCAAATCCCCAATCAGACTGTTTTGCCAGTCCTCACAATTTGTTCGGATTCTCTAGATCTGAAAGCCAACCAAGCACTTAACTTACCTTGCTGTGGCGTTTATGAGCTTCGTAACGGATTTGACTGAACTCTCTGAGACCAAAAGACCCACCAATAACCATGATCTGAAATATCAAACAAAGAAAAACACTCACTAAAGAGACACAGCACAGTACAAAACACCCTAGACTACTACACGAAAACAGTGACCACACTGAACTGAACTCACTGCAAATACCATGAGGCCTCATGCTCTTCCCAAGGCCGGGAAAGGGTCTCCAGGGGGCATCATCTGATCTGAATATACATGTGTAGCAAGCAGGGGGCATCAAAAGTTCCTCGTTTATGTACAAATGACCATAGGGAAATAAAGATTTCTAAATGTCTATTCCCTACCCCACTCTCACAATCCTTGTCTGTAATTTTTTTTTTCAAATGGCTTCATTTTTTTTTTAAACAATCTTCAATTTTTGACAAATCTTTGATTTGTCAGCAGCAAAGGACAATGCTACCAGACTTGTTCTCACTATTTTCATATCTATACCAGGGAAGTAACAGCCAGTTTGCTTATTCTCATGCCTGGGCATAGAAGGACCTACTTAAGTGTCTGAACAAACCAGGAAGATTGGAACAATGGTCCTACTGTCCTTTATTGTGTGGCTGAAGAACTCAAACCCACTGCACCTGTATCTTCATTCCAGACCCACTTATTTTTGTTGAGGCTCCCTCCACACCACTGAAGCTTTCAAAAAGGAATAATAAAGGAAGGAACAGGCAAGGCAGAGTCATCTCAGCGTAAAGAAAATCATTAAATGATTTGCTCTTATGAGAGGCAGACACACATCACAACACATAAACATCTCTTTATTTTAACCTTTAGAGAGCCCTGCTGTGCTCACACAAGCTTAAAGATCAAGTAAACCATTGAGCGCTGGCCAAGCGCTCTACCTGCCACATGGAAGAACAGACCTGGACCTCTTGCTCTGGCCTGACAGGCTCTTCTGCTGCTCTCTGTCAAGGCCCAACGGCTGATATACCGAAAGGGAAGGGCAAGGCTTCAAAGAGAGGCATGTCTGAGGAAGGCAATGGGAGAAGGATGCTCTGAGGACCCCAGAAGAAAAACTATCCTGTATTTTCTCCCTCTCCTCCCCTCACTGCTGGTTTAAATCTTCCCTGCAAGCTGCTGCAATTCAAATCCATGGTAGCAGTTCTCCATACAATGCTGGCTCTTCAAATGAAATGTACCAGGCTCCTAATAACACAGCACTGACAATATGCTGAGTCTCACACCTATTAAATCATGCTGCATGGAAATGGTTAAAATGTGCCCCCTTTCTAACCACCAAACTACTCTGACAGATTATTTCAGTGGTACAGCATTTGTTCTACTTTTTTAAGTGACTTTCCTTCTCAGTTTTTCCCCCTGAAAGGTGCTGGCCAAATTGATCTTCTAGGGAAGAGGAAGGGCTGCTCTACCATAGAAACACTAAGTATAAACTTCTCTCAGAAACTGGAAGATGATAGATTCGTAGCACTGGAAATTGAAGCTTCTAGCTAGCCACAGCAATGTGCACCCCATTGGCCAATGGGAATGAGCTCTAGAGGGAGTTAAGTCTCACAGCCCCAGTGTGTCTTGGTCTTTTGGATAAAGCTGTGAATGTGCAAGACATTTAAACCCAAAGGCTATGTCTACACTGGCAAGTTGGTTTGAATTAAGGAGGCTTAATTCGAACTAACTAAAGCCATGGCTACACTAGGCTTTAGTTAGTTCGAATTAAGGGCTTCCTTAATTCGAACTAATAAGTTCGAATAGGGTATTCGAACTAAAAGGGTTAATTCGAACCAACTAGTTTGAATTAACCAATGTGTCCATGTTAATTCAAACTAATTTCTTAGTTCAAACTAACCGGCCATTGTTAAATGAATGGGGATCGCTAACTCGAACTAAGCAAGTGCCATGAATGGCACTTGCCTAGTTCAAATTAAGTTTTCCTAGTTCGAATTAAGCTAATTCGAACTAACTAAAATTAGTTTCAATTAGTTAGTTCGAACTAATTTTATCAAGTGTAGATATAGCCAAAGATAGCAGTGCGTTTTGTGACAGACACATGCATCTTCTAGGAACCAGACTCCGAACCATAGCTTATTTCACAGAGCCAACCGAAGAACCATCAAGTGCTAAAAAAAAAATCACTTTCAGTAGCTGAAACCACTATGAATCAAACTGAGCCAGATTTCTGACTCCCCCATTCAAGGAAGTGATGATGATGTCACAGACACTGGATCAACAAAACACACAACGCAGAAAGAAGGGGTTTATATGGGAAAAAGCTTCTGCTCACCAACTTTTTTGGAAATAAGATCTGAGTAGGAAAAAACAAAAACACATGCTGGCCAAAAGGGGTTATACGGTTTGCCTGAATGTGGCATAGGGAATTACCAACAAAAATCCATTTATTTGCTGAATAAAGGCCAACGGCATGAAAGTGAGCACTTCACAAGATCAGGCAATAACTCTAATCAAATGCGGTTTGAGTCACAGCATTTATTCTCATTAGAATCTCTTTGAAATTGGTCCTCTTTCATTGCTAATGACTAGTGTTTTAATTAACAACCCAATGATTCACCTCACATTCTTAAAGCTCTAATAAATAGACCACAAGATTGGTTTCAATAAGTTTATTGCGATACGCACAATAGTTTACCAATGGGGACCACACTAAAACAGTCTGACGAATGGCTGTGGCACAACTGAAGCAGCTGCACTAAAAAAAGCACATGGTACCCAGTAGTCAAACCAGTCAGAAAGCAATAATTAGTCTCGTTAGAGCCATAAAGCATTAATTTGCCCAGCAATGAACACTCATAAAATTATACTACATAATGCAAGTTCATTTTGGGTCTCATTAACAAAGATCTCTGGCTAGCCTGGTTCTCATCACCCAAGTCCTATCAAATAGAAAATGGTCAGGATACTGTGGTTTGGGAAGCCGCCCGAAGCAAAAGGAAATGACAACACACACTTTAGAATACTTGGTTGTATCTAAAGCACTATAAATATTATGATTTACTAATCACCCCTTTGATTGTGCCATAACCATGGGAAACAGAAGATTTTGTGATGGTAGGCCTGAAAAGGGCGAATTGCAAATACATGGTCCAAAACTAACCTTTAAAAGACACGTTATATAAACACACAATGGTGATGAGGGTCAATCCTTATGACAAGGCAATAGAGCTTTGATATACCTGGGTACTGTTGGCAGTTATTTGATGATGTTTACATCTATCTTGGTAGAGGTTAGTAAGGTAGATAAACTGTCTTCCTGTCTATTACTGTTGTTCTATTTGAAGAGGTCAAAGAGACCATTAACATCTAGGTGGACCTTTGATGCAACAACATAAACTGTCTGTTAACTGTGCTAATGCAGTTAATTACCTGTGGTGCCTGAGGCCACGTACACACTACAGGAATAATCGTGCAACAAGCCCATTGCGCTTTAAAAGTCACGTGGTTTTTGTGGCGCAGGATCGTGTACACACTCTGCCGCTTGTGACGGAACAGAGCCCCCCCCCTGCAATTCGCGATTTCACAAGAAACCCAATTGAGTTGTGGGAACCTATCCCACAGTTCCATCCATCCCGATTTGGCGCTAAGAATCCTGGGTAGAAGGAGAGTAGCGCTGAGCACCATGGGTAAAGTCTTGGTTTCCCATGGTGCATTCTGTTCCCCTTCCGTCACGGGAGTTGCTGCTAGCAACTCGCGCCCATTTTCAACAGTAGCGCATTGCTTCCCGGAAGTCCTTTTTGCAGCAACATGGATCCAGGTCTGATCTTGACTGTCGCCTTTAGCATAAAGAATACATCTCGGCTGGTGGCACAGTATGCGTTCAGCTCTGAATCAGACCAGGATTCGGATGACCCTGGGCTGGTGACTGCCATGCAGAACAACAGCACCGCATTGCTGAGCTCCTTCACAGAGCTCACGAGAGACAAGCACCGAGTGGTGGGACCGCATTGTTTTGCAGGTGTGGGATGATGACCAGTGGCTACAGAACTTTCAAATGCGTAAAGCCACATTCATGGAACTGTGTGAGAACCTAGCCCCTGCCCTGCGACACAAGGACACCAAAATGAGAGCCACCCTCACTGTGGAGAAGCGTGTCGCAATCGCGCTGTGGAAAATGGTGACTCCAGACTGCTACCGCTCGGTCACAAATCAGTTTGGAGTTGGCAGGTTGACTGTCGGGTTAGCACTTTCACAAGTGTGCAGAGCCATTAATCGTGTTCTGCTCTGGAGGACCGTGATGTTGGGCAACGTGCGGGAGATCGTCGATGGATTCGTGGACCTGGGATTCCCGAACTGTAGAGGGGCAACAGATGGCACACTCATCCCTATTCTCGCTCCGGAGCATCTTGCGACTGAGTATATTAATAGGAAGGGCTACTTCTCCATGGTGCTTCAGGCACTCGAGAATCACAGGGGGCGTTTCATGGACATAAATGCGGGGTGGTCAGGTAAGGTGCATGATGCTCGCATTTTCCAGAACACGGGCCTGTACCGGAAGTTGCAGGCAGGGACCTTCTTCCCCGATGATAAAATTACTGTTGGGGATGTGGAGATGCCCATAGTCATCATAGGAGACCCAACCTACCCACTGATGCCTTGGCTCATGAAGCCCTATACTGGAAATCTGGATCCCAGCAAGGAGCGCTTCAATTACCGGTTAAGGCGTGCCGAATGACCGTAGAGTGCCCCTTTGGGCACTTAAAAGGCCGCTGGTGCTGTTTGTACGGGAGGCTAGACTTGAATGAGGACAACATTCCAGCCGTCATTGCAGCGTGCTGTGTCCTGCATAACCTCTGTGAAAATAGGGGAGAGAAATTTCCCCCTTCATGGGACGTGGAGGCTGAGCGGCTAGAGTTTGCCTTCCAGCAGCCAGTCACTAGGAATATCAGGGGGCCACAGCTGAGAGCCGTCCACATAAGGGAGGCACTTAGGGTGCATTTTAGTGATGGGGACTCATAGGACGCATTGCATCACTATGCAGTATTGTTCCCAAGCACTATTGGGTGCTGATTGGGGGGTGGAGGGACGGTGCCGGTGGGCGTGTACTGTACTATGCTCGAATGAGTGAATACTAAACATGCAACAACTAATCATTGTGTATCAATAAAGACACTGTGCACAGTTCAAGTGATTCAATTTTATTATTATAAAACATTAAATATTTACAGTAAGCAGTGTCTGCAAAAGGGGCTATAGATGCGTGTAGGTGCGTGTCTCAACGCCATAGCTTGGTGCAGGAGTGGATGTAACATTGTACCAGGAGGGTCCCTGGGCTTCAAAGAACTGCTTTGAGGGAGAATAGGGCATGGAGGACAGAAAGTGTTGCTGTGGCTGCAGGGGGAGGCGAGCCTGGAGCAGCTGGGTCTGCAGACCAACCATGGTCTTCAGCAGTTGGGTCTGCTCCTGTAGGATGTTTATGAGGGCATCCTTCTGCTTCTGCCTCTTCACATTGTTTTCTTTGTGCTCCTGCCGGCACTCCTGACTCCATTGTCTAGTCTCCCTTGCTGATGCCTCCTTGGACTGCATCAGCTCCTGGAAGATATCCTCCTTGCTCCTGCGAGGCCTCCTCCTTATCTGTCTCAGCCGGTCAGCTGGCGCAGACCACCGACTGGCGAAGGTCGTTTCTAAGGAAAAATGAAACATCATAAGTAGTGCTATTGTTCTCACTTTGGTTAAGGAGCCGGTAATATGCTCTGCCGCCACATTCCTCAGTGCCCACGGGACAGGGCATTGCCAGGGACTGAAAGGGCTTTTGCAAAGGGAGGTTCAGGTTGCCGAGACAAGACACACAGCTCCGTGAACTATTTCCAGTGCTTTGGGCAATTAGTTCACATACGGCACTGCCATGGAAGCCAATATCTTGCTGCTTAGAATGCCTCTGCAAGCCAGAATGCATATCCTGCATGTCACTGGTTTTCAGCCAGGACCGTACGCAGCAGGCTTGTGCGCAGCCAAGGTTCCCACTGCTGTGCTTTGCAACTGGCGAGGGAAGAGTATCCCTCTATGGGGGAGGGGAAACAGTTGCTCTCCCATCGAATTTAACTAGGAGGCTGTGGAAGTACTTCGAGGACACCTTCAGTGATCTCAACGGAGAGGATTTCTTGACAATTACAGCATGCGTTGATGCACTGCTCATGTAATGCGGGGTAGACCCCCCCCCATTCAAAAAAAAAAAAAAAAAAAGAAAAGAAAGGATGAAACTCAAAACGCCCATCTCCCGCCCGCTCTTCATTTGCCCGCAAAGCTTATCCAGCTAGCATAGAAGCCACTTCTGATGAAACTTACCAGAGCTCCCCTCTGCTGCATCCGAAGACAGTATGGAGAAGGAATCTGGGCAGCACGGGTCAGGTGGCGTGGAGAACAGCTCCTGGCTCCCTAGGTTGGCTGCACCTCTTTCACCCTCCAGGTCATCCTCCATCTCCACGTCCTCGTTGACGAATTGCTTGTCACCATCTGCTCCGGTATCCTTTTCATGGGGGGGTGCTAACGTGTCCACAGGAGCTTTTGGGGTGGTTGTGGGATCCCCGCTCAGGATTGCTTCCAGCTCCTTGTAAAATCGGCATGTAGCCGGCGCTGAGCCAGAGCGCTGGTTTGCCTCTCTGGCTCTGTGGTACGTAATCCACAACTCCTTCACCTTCGACTGCACTGAAGAGTGTCTCTCTCGTACCCCTTCTCTTCCATGGCCCAAGAAATCTGGCCAAAAATATCGAAATTCCGCCGGCTGCCACCTAACTGTGCCTGCACAGCAGACTCTCCTCAGATGCCTATGAGATCAAGCACCTCGGCTGTGGTCCAGACTGGAGCACGTTTGCTGCGCTGAGCCGCCATTGCTCTTGGAGTAAACAGCGGCAGCTGCACTCCACACCAAGCAAACAGGAAGAGTGAAGAATTCAAAGATTCCCGGGAATGATGGGAGGGTAGGTACAGTCACGTCACAGCCACAGAGCACAGAAGGAAGTGCAGAAGGGATGGAATTGGAATTCTGGGACATTTCTGGAGGTTTCATTTTGCACGGCAACCGTACACACACGAACTATCGCGGAAATAGCTGTTTTGCGGTAGCTGCTACCACCCTTGTTTTGGTGGTTTACGTGTTGTGCGGTAAGACGGCTGTTACCGCGCAACAACATGGATTTGTGTGTGGACGCCGTGCCTGTTATCGCGCAATAACGAGCGTTATCGCACAATAACTTTGTAGTGTGTACAAGGCCTAAGAGGTGAAGGTTTTACATCAAAGGACAATATATATTATTATTCTCCACTCAAGAAAGTATCTGTAAACTGTCATGAGAACTTAAATGGTTATTACTGACTCTGTTGTCTGAAGAAGAACACATTGAGCAAAGGTCAGGCACCAGCATGGCTCTCATCAAAGCCCAGGTGAGAGAATTACCTGCAAATGCCCACCTTTATACAACTATAAAGCGAGCTTTGAGCATAATCCTTTTATCTCACATCTGTAATCTGTCCAGGCTGCTCAGGGAAAGTTTGGACCACAAGAGTGAGATCCCAGCCAGCACCTGCCTGGAATCACCCTGCTAATTCTCAGGGGACAATTAGAACAAACTCTATACATAGACTATATAGTCTTTATTTCTCTGGATCAGATTTCTAACAACTGAAGATGCGAAATAAAGGACTGAAAACCTGATGTATAAGGACTTTCAAATCATTTGTACGTATGTGATTATTTTAACCCTTTAGCAGTTCTCAGTTTGTTTCTTTCCTTTTTGTAACAAACCTTTAGTTACTAACGGCTTGGCTGGCAGTGTGGTATTTTGGGTAAGATCCAAATTTGATCTGGTTATGCAGCTGATCTCTTGGGGTCAGGAGAACCCTTTGGGTAAAGAGCATGGAGTTGTAAGTAACGTCTCTCTTTACTAGACCCAATGGCTAATTGGGGGCCAAAGACTGAAATGCAGTAAAGGGGGCTGAGTATATTTTGTTTTTAGCTTCTTAGTAACCAGTGTGGAGGATCAGATGCATTGTCTGTGGCTGGTTGAGGAAGTCTCACGTCAGGTCCTGCACCAGTACTGTGAGAATCTGCTCTGCATTTGCAGCCTGCCCTGACCTTGGCATTTTCAGGTGGTTACCCCAGGCACGGCAGGGTGACAGATTTCAGGAAACAACAATCATGCCATGCTCCGTGCATGTTCTGTCTTGTATTGTACTGCATTGGTTTTGTCCTGTTACTTGTTTGGCAAAAACCATTTACAGTATACTACCTACCTCACTTTCAGCTACACACAGTATATGATAAATAAAAATGCAACACACAGACACAGCAAAGAGGGCTGATTATTAGATTTTCCTCTCTTTTCTTGAAATTGAATATTTGAACTGTACCCACCTAATTTGGATTGGAACACTAAGACCTTCTCTTCTTTCATATACTCTACAGCACTGAGCATGACAGGATTAGATAAATAGTTCAGATCACAAAACCACCACTCCCCAGTAGTCCCTGGAGTGAAGAGGCCAGGACTCAGCTGGTGTGAATAATTTACTCTGCTCCTTAGACTAGGTACAGTGCTAAACCTTTGCCTTCCCTAATTTACTGACACCACCTTTATACTATTAAAGGTAAAGAATGTTTAAATTCTGTTTTACTTTTTGCCCTTCATACAGCTTGGACAATGAAACCAGACTGACTGGTTCCACTTTCTGATTTCAGGTCATTACCAAATACTCACATTTGAGTTCCCGTGACTACAAGGGATGATTATATCATGGAGGCACCGTTGCCACTTTCACAGTTATGGTTTAGCTAGAGATGCACTGAAGGCACACTATGATTGTAACACAAAGATTATAAATGTCATTGAAATATTAATTGATGCAGTGTTGGAAGATAAGAAGTAAGATTGTCCATTGCAGTGTGATTTTCAAAAGAATAACTCTTTTCTTCAATTGAAAGTGAGTGTTTTACGATTCACCATGTTTGAATACAGTTGTGAAGAGCTGACTCAGTTGACATGATGCTGACCAGGACTTTGCAGTCAGTGTAGACCAGGTCAAGTTAGCTCACATGAGGCTGAACATGATCTGTCCAGGTCTTCACTAACCACAAAGGCCCTGGTCAGCGTCATGTTGACTAACTTGATGGCTCACAACTGTATTCAAATATACAATAAAATGTAGTCATGAAGACAAGACAAAAAGGTATAAATGTATTAGGGTAGTTATGATGGACAAGGCTAGTACCTGGAGACTGTACTGTGCTGGGTAAAAATATTTCTTCAACTTAAATGTTTTTGGTTTTTATGTGTTTACATTACGAGGAAAAATGTTCCAGCTACCTTATTTCAAGTTAAGGCTGCTTTATATTTGGGACTAAATAAATGATACTTAACTCTTGATAATATGCTCTGAGAGTTACAGATGGAAAAAATGAAATGAAATGACTTGCCAAGGTCACCTAGCAGGACAGGGAAAGAGCCAAGAATAGAACAGAGGTCTCCCAAGTCCCAGCCTAGAGCTCTGTCCACCAGGCCACACATCACATACCTAAATGAGATAAAAGACTTAGGCCATGTCTACACTAGAGATCTTAGAGCGGTGCCACTGTAAAAATCTCTAGTCTAGCTGCTCTAAGCCAACAGAAGAGAGCTCTCTCACTGACGTAATTAATCCCCCCTCAATGAGCAGCAGTAGCTAGGTCAGCAAAAGAAGCCTCCGGCCAAGAGTGGTGTCCACACCGGTGCTTAACTCAGTGTAACTTATGTCACTCAGGAGGGTGGTTTCTTCACACCCAAGTGACATATGTTAGACCCACATAAATGGTAGTGTAGACATAACCTTACACTGTCATTATACCAACGGTCTTCACAGTGCACTCATTTAAGCACATGCTTAAATCTTTGCAGGACCTGGGCCTATGTTTGTACAGCAGCCAACACATGGGATCCAATCCTAACAGGGACCATTGGTGTGACACAGGCCTCGACAAATGCACTGCACACCTAGGCGCTAGCCCCAAACCTGGGGCACCTAGGCGTGTGGCAAGTTAGACGAGCTCCCCACCGCCAAAATGCAGCACCACCATTTTTGGCACTGGGGCGGGGTGAAGAACTCTCCGCTGCTGCCGAAAAACCACCGCTGCCACGGACGCTGGTACAGTAGCAGTCCAGAGTGCAGAAGCCCCACGCTGTGAACACTTGTGGCGGCAGTCAGGAGCAAAGAGGCTCTGCCCTGCTGGAAAAAAGCTGCGCGCTGCTGAAGGCACTGGTGGCTTTTTTGGGGAGGGAGGGAGTACCAGGGGTGTTGCGCCCGCTGGTGTACCCAGGCACGGCTAGGCACCAGGGTACAATTTGCAGTCGCTATGGTTACCCGGTGTCCAGGTTTTGTTGACCCCTGGTGTGACATAATATAAATATTTCCTACCACCCCTAATAATAATTCTTACCAATACTACAATTATGTGTATAATGCCAAGCAGCTGAAAGAAGAGCAATAAGTAAGCACATATTGAAAATTAACAGACTTTTCCTCATCCGAGTTCTAATAACCTGCAACTTACTGCCTCCCGTTTAATCAGAGGACCCAGCATACCTTATGCTGTGTATAACGCAAGAATCAGTCTGAAGAACTCAGATAAACCTGTGTCGTTCCCTACAAACTGAGCAACGAGACTGAAGGAGAGAAAAGAGCTCTTTATTGACCACGGCCGTGGGGCTGCTCCCGCCCCCCCCCCCCTTCGAGGGGAGCAGGGGCAACAAGAACAAGCAGAAAAAACAATGTAGTTATACTCTTGGTTACAGCGTATTTGACGTCATGGTCACACTCATCCTTGACAGGTCCAGATGTTAATCTGACTGCAGACACTTTCTGTTATGTGTGGTCACTTGCTACGCCTAGATAGCAGCACATCGCTTATATCTTTAGCAGAACAAGCACTTGGCCTGGGGGTGTGGTAGCTAAGGATATATAGTAAAAAAATAATCTTCAAGGGGCCTAACAGCTAAAGGTTATACAAAATAGTAAAATGGAGTCAATATAGCTAATGCTGAAAAGAGCAAGCACAATTCTGTCTTTAGGCCCCACACCTGCATTATTTATTTAATCTGAGGAAAATGTTAGTATTTTACTTTCTAGAATGTGCAAGAGAAGAAATAAAAGAAGATTCTAAATTCATTACATGTTGAAATGTCCCTCTGATTAGTTATTTTGAAGCATTCAGAGTATGAACCTTTTTACATCTAAAGATCACCTTTAAAAAGAAATAATATTAATAATTTATGCAGTACTTTCCATAATATTGCTGAAACAACCCAGTAGCACTGCTACACAAACACCCTCTTAAATGTTCCAGACTGGCTTATTCCTGTATGTCTCAATGATGACACACACAACCACCCAACGTTTTAACGTAATCATCCATGCACAGAAGACTAACATGTTGCAAAATAGAATAAAGGATAGGATGTGACATAAGACTACCATCTGTCACATAAATTCAGCAACTTCAATAAGCGTTTTATGCAAAAAATTAACATTAAATTCTCCGTTGCTTTCTTTTTTAGAAAACACTCTCCATCCTCTTCTCCACTGAGAAGTGTGTTACGCAAACAACGATGGAGGCAGTGGGCTGATTATTACAGATGCGTTTCAGATGAAGGATGCCAGTATTTGTTACCAATTACAATTGAGGTGTTCACTGATGGCTCGCAGTGGCGTAAGAACTCCCTGTCTTACTGCAGGATAACGGAGGGAAGTACACAATCTAAAGTAGACACCCTTGGTCTCTTTGCTTAGCAAAATAACAAGAGGCAATCACCTAGCAATTTGCTTTGTGATAGAATCCCCATTGTGAGAGAAACTCATTCCTGCCGTAGCACAGACCGTGAAAGCCAACTTAAAAAAATTACATTCCCTTTGTCATAAATCCCTAAATTAATCACATCACAATATTCAATGCTGGCAACTCGGATCATGCCCTGGTGAAAAGAAAGCAGGAAAACGTTATGAAATATATTACTGGAGTGGTAATATGATAATTTTCGAGCCTCTTCTCCAAGACAGCTGCTGCCAAAGCCTCCAGCTATGCACTGTGCAACAGCAAAAATGGAACCATCACATGAAATATTCTCTTCTTAGTTTGCAGTGATCAGAGTTAAAAGGGTTTGGGGGTTTCCTTTTTGAAAAACTGTTGTGTATGCAGCTTGGTGCTAGTGAGAGGTGCCAGTTTGACAGCCATGATACGAAGGCCTTTATTTATCCAGTACACGGGTACAGCAGTACTGCAAGCTAATGCCTATCCCATTCAACGCCAACCTGGAGGGACGCTCCTCTAGGGCAGTGGTTCTCAAAGTCTTCATGTCAGTGACCCTTGTCACACAGCAAGCCTCTAAGTGTGACTCCCTGAGCCCTAGGGAATCCTCACTCCCCCTCTGCCTCTAAGCCCTGCATTGTGCCCATCCCCACCCCATAGCCCTGCACTACGCCTGACTTGAGGAAACCAACCCACATGCATGGAGTTTCTATTGCTAGTCACGCCCGCCTCAAATTCTACTCCTTCATACCCCTCCTAGGGACTGGGAGGGATGCGGGGAGGAAAGGACCAACATCAGGGATCCCTGCATACAGATCACTTTACCTTAACTGCATAAGGGGAGGGCAGAGAGCAGCAGCTCTTGATGCTGGCCTCACTGCACAACCTAGGTGGGGAAAGGGACCCCAGCATTGCTCCTTACCCCCCAGCCTCTTAGGAGGATGTAGAGGAATGTGGGGGGAGGGAGCCGTATCTGTGGATCACCCTCACTCCCCCTTCATGTTACTCCACTGGAAGGAAGCAGGGAGGCTCAAAGCCCTGCACCTGGCTGGATTGGGGTTGCTCACAGCTCACAACCCCCTGAAGGGTTGCAACCCCCAGTCAGAGAACCAATATTCTAGGGCAAAGCGACAGTCTAGCTTCCATGGCCTTTTTAGTCGTTGGCTTCTATGCTGAGACTGCTCACAAGGGAGACAACTAGTGGCAGCTGTAATGATGGTTTTGTACATAAACATTCATCTTTTGGGAATTTCATACCAGCAGCCACCAGATGGTAACAGTGTGTCACTATAGATTAAAATATGCCATATCACCAATGCAAGCAGTAGCAGTAGTAAAGGAAATACAAGGTGTAACATGACAAGGTGTGCATGAGGTGATCTACCGAATCTTTGGGTGCTAATCATGAAGAGAAATGAGATAGAAAAGTGAATTAGGGATGAAACGCTCCTGAAATAAATTTCATTTTCCCCTCCCACTACTCCCATTTTTTCCCCTCTCACTGGAGCAGAGATCTGGGTAGGATCATTCAGCCCTGGTTCCCCTCCCACAAAAGGAGGAAGGGCCTCTCACTCAGGACACTTTTTCCTTCTCTTTGCTGCAAAAAGATTGACCTGACTTTCATTACAGGTCACATAGCCTCCTTTTGAAAGGTGCTTGAGGGCCCTGAAAAGATATATTTGATGTGAAGGACAAATTAAAAAAAAAATTGATAAGGAATTTTGTGTTAGCAGATGACCTCCACCAGAGAAAGGAGTGAAGAGCATTACTGTGCATACAAACTTTTAACTGAGAGATCAGCAATAGCCACTTTTACGCTATCATCTACCGAACCTGAAAACAAGGGCCAATCACATTGAGAAACCTATTCCTTAGCTAACATTGTAACCTGCTGTTCTCTGATCCTTCTACCTCCTGGCCACTGCCAGCAGAATTCTTCTGCACTATTCACACAGAACTACAGAAGCACAGAAGGAGGTGTCTATCTACTTCATGAGCAGATAAAATATACTGAGTAAAGGGCAACATTGACAATTATGCCAACAACCTGGTAAAAATAATGGAACCGATTGCTGTTGACATCAACCTTGAATAGACCAGATCGAGCCACCGAGATTGCAGGTCTCAGTACACAGTACTCCATCTTGATCCAAGCAACCAGGTCACCTGCACTGATTCAGTGCACTGCATATTGGGACCTGTGATCTCTGCAGGCTTCATCACCATTTTCATAGAATCAAAGGAGATTAGGGCTGGAAGAGACCTCAGGCCATCGAGTCCAACCCCCTGCTCAAAGCAGGATCAACCCCAACTAAGTCATCCCAGACAGTGCTTTATCAAGCTGCACCTTAAAAACGTCTAAGGATGGAGATTCCACCACCTCCCTAGGTAACCCATTCCGCTGCTTTAACACCCTTCTAGCGAAAAAGTTTTCCTAATGTCCAACCAAGACCTCCCCAGCTGCAACTTGAAACCATTGCTCCTCATTCTGTCATCAGCCACCACTAAGAAGAGCCGCCCTAGCTCCATCCCCTTTGGAACTGCCCTTCAGGTAGTTGAAGGCCACTATCAAATTCCCCTCACTCTTCTCTTCTGCAGACTAAATAAGTCCAGTTCCCTCACACTCTCCTCATAAGTCATGTGTCCCTACCCCTGAATCATTTTCATTGCCCACTGCTGGACTCTCTCCAATTTGTTCACATCTTTTCTGTAGCAGGGGCCCAAAACTGGACACAATATTCCAGATGTAGCATCACCAGTGCCAAACAGAACGAAATAATCACTTCCCTCCATCTGTTGGCAATGCTTCTACTAATGCAGCCCAATATGCCATTAGCCTTCTTGACAACATATCCAGCTTCTTGTCCAGTATAACCCCCCAAGTCCTTTTCTGCAGCTTAGCCAGCTGGTCTTCAGTCTGTATCCAGATGTGACTGGCTGGGGGCCACACTGTAAAGCTCTGTTTTTTCCACACACTTTAGACACCCCAGATCTATTTTTTGACAAAAACTCTTACGTTTATTAAAATATCCATTTCTTTGTGTGTGGGGGAGTGCAGAAAAGGCATTCAGTAGAAGCCAATCTTCAACATAGAAAAGATAGCAACCCATATGTTCCTTTGTGTAAGCATTAGCAACAAAACGCACTTTTCCAACCAGACACTTGTCATGTTGCATCATACACAGTGCCTAGACGGGTCGGGTAACAGCTGCAGCTGGTGTGTAGAACAAATGTGCTGTGGTGCTCAAGCGTAGCTTCCTGTTACACACAAACCAAAAAGTCTCATATCATTTAAAAAATTAAGGTTACTGCCACCCAGGAATCACAAGTGCAATCCAGCTGAGTTTACTGTGACCAAGCTTCTTTCCATTTCACGGCTCTTTGGTGGCCTGTAAGTGTGAAAAGAGTTGCTGGTGTAGGTTCAGTTACCATTAAACTAATATCCGTATTAAAAACACAAAAAGAAAGAAACCACCACCTCTTTTGTCATTAACTGCCCCCTAGATCAGTGGTTCTCAACCTTTTCCATCACAACATACTGGACAGATGATGTGCCCCTGCACGACACACTAAAATCTACTGGTGGTGATGATGCTTGAGCTGGGAGCACTTGGGAGGCTGTGGCACTCTGGAGGATGCAGCACTCCAGTACCTGGGTGAGGGCAGAGTCAAGCCAGCATAGGCAGGTGCCCTCGTAGTCTGACTCGATGGGGCTGGGTTTATTTTTGTGGGGCAGGTGGTGCCCCCCCCCCACCCAAGCTCCTTTATTCATCTGGCCCTGGCTGCTGTCTGTGTTGTGTGGCAGGAGCGGGCTGTTGAGGGCAGCAGAGAGCAGCGAGCAGCAGGAGACCCAAGCTGAGCTGTAGAGCCCTGCAGATTCGCTTCTTATCCGCAGATATCCACATCCGTGGGTGCAAATGCGGGTACCCGCAGACCCGTTGCTGCGGATTGCGGCTCGGGTATGGATACTGTTTTTATCTGGTCACGGCTGTACATGCAGAGAGCACCATTGCTCTGCCCAGAACATCCGATTGGTTACAGCTGCAGCCCTGACTGAATCCAGGGGCCAGTCCAGGCGGAGTAACAGTTGCACCCCCTCCCACGTCCTCCACTGCAGCCACTCCCCCCAACACCAAACAGCTGAGTGATCTCAGCAGCCCCTATTTCACGAGGCCAGCCCCGGCAGAATAAGACTTGCTCAGATCTGGGCTAGCCGGGGCTCTGAACAGCATCGGGCTTTTACTGGCTCATCCAAGTCCTGGGTCCTGCCCCCAGCTGTCCTTCAGTCTCTGACTCCAGACTGTGAGAGCCAGAGCCCAGCCGGTCAGAGCTGGTATTGTTTCAGTGGCCAGTCCCCACCTCCACTGATCAGCTGAGAAACTGCAGCAGCCCAGACTTACCAGCCCAGCCTAGACAGAATAACAGTTACTCAGAACGGAGCCAGCGAAGGCTCTGAAAAACACTGGGAGCTGTTGGCAACTCTCTCCCCTTTCAGCTGTTTCTCGGGCTCCCTGAACCTAGCTCCCCAGAGCCCACACACATCAGCTGATGATGGGCTGCTGCTTCCCCCATTCTCTGGTTGCCAGCCTCCCAATCTGATCTCTCAGCTGAATGAATTACCTTGCCCATGCTGAACAATTGAGTGACCTGATCTTCGCTCTAGTAGGTGGAATAACCAGATGATCAGGGCCAGCAGGGCTCTGAACAAACAGTATTGGGAGCTGCTGGCTAGTGCCGCCCTCCCTGCCCCCTTCCTCGGGCTCTGTGTGAGGCAGCGGCTGCTCTCTAACAATCCAGGAACTGACAGGCAGCTGCCCCAGAAGAAAACACAGAGATTGCACCAGGATCCTTAGGACTCTCTATAATGTTGTTTACAATAAAAACTGTGTGCGCACATTTACTAAGCCCCTGCTTTTAAATTGTTACATTACAGAGCACACACAGGCAGGAACACAAAAGAGAAGCACAGTGTAATGACCAGGAGCTGAGCGGAGCTGCTGCAAGGCGGGGGCGGGGCGGTTGCGGATACCCACAAAACACGGAGATGCGAATTACGGTTCGGATACGTGCTTTCATGTCTCGGATATGGATCAGTTACGGATCCATATTTTTGTATCCGTGCAGGGCTCTACTGAGCTGCCAATTTTCTGTGACACCCACCTCCCGGCTCTTCGCAACATACTATTGTGTCCCAACACAGTGGCTGAGAACCTCTGCCCTAGATGTCACTATTAGGACAGGACTAAAAACTGAACAAGTCTGGGAACAGAACAAACTCCTGCCCCTCCATGTGGTTCCACTAGAAGAGGGTTGAGACATATCGCCGGGCTATACAGAGAGAATGAGAGGGAGGCAACCACTGCCACCACACATGCTGTATCGTTTGTGAGGATAAACAGGACTTCAGTGCACGGCAGCTGAGCCCGGGCTGCAGGGGCTCCAGCCGCCGGGCAGCTGAGCCCCGTTGCAGCCCCAGCAGAAGCAGAGCTCCAGCTGCTGGTCAGCTGAGCCCCACAGCCGGGTTCCAGCGAGGGGCTTGAGACCCCCGCCGCGGCTGCTGCCGGGAAGCTGAGACCCGCGCCAGGGCTGCAGCTTCTCTGAGCCCCACAGCTCTCAAGCCACCCAGCCAGGCCTGATCCAGCTGCTGGCCAGCTGAGCCCTGCTGGAGCCCGGTGGGTGGAGGGGCTCGACTGCCGGAGCCCCTCTACCCACTGGGCTCCAGCGGAGCTCAGCTGGCCAGTGACTGGAGCCCCGCTGCAGCTGCGGCGGGGCTCTCAAGCAGCCCAGCGGGGCCGGATCCGTGGCGGGGCTCGGCTGCCGCTGGCCAGCTGAGCCCTGCTGGAGCCCCCCCGGTGGGTAGCCAGGGACTGGGCTCTGCTAGCCGGCGGTAGCTGAGCCCCGCCACCCACCGGGCTCAGCTGGGCTCAGCTGACCAGCGGCAGCGGAGCCCCCACCAGGCTCCAGCTGGCAGAGGCTGAGCCCTGCTGCCTGCCAGGGACGGGGCTCAGCTGGCTGCCACTGGAGCTGGAGCCGTGGGGCTCAGGGGGGCTCCAGCCACCCACCAGCTGAGCCCTGAGCCCCTGCTGGGGGAGCTCAGTTGATGGCTTGAGCCTATGGCTCAAGCCGCTATTTGTCAATTTCACCGCTCTGTTAGAGCAGTGAAATTGACAAATTTGACAGCTCCGGTGTCCCAGAGTGCCCTCGATTGGCACTCTGGGACATTTCTGGAGGTTGTCAAAAACGCAAGAAGCATACACACAGGCCTTACCACCCTCATTTGGGTGGTTTAAATGTTGCGCGGCAAGAAGGCTGTTGCCGCGCAACAAGCATGTGTGTGTGTACGCTCTCATTGTTATCACGCGGTAAGGAGCCTTACCGCACGATAACTTTGTAGTGTGTACAAGGCCTCAGTAAATCTTATGTCGCTCAGCAGGGTGGTTTTTTCACAGCCTTGAGCAGTGAAAGTTTTGCTGATATAAGTGCCGGTATTGATCAGCCCTCAGGGAAGACACTCTAGGTCAGATAACTCAGGCAGTTGTTCTAGTTTGCCAGATTAAGACCACAGCTGTACCGGCCATAGCAGACCATTTGGATGTGCGCACTAGTCTCCAGCGTATGGGATGAGAGGCCATTCCAGAGGACAGTCTCACATGGAGCAGCACGAGACTCCACAATGCAGGCAGTTGAATAAGAGGTTAGAGGCAGTTGTGCAGCAAGAACCTAGAACTCACATTCATCTCATGGTTAAATTAGAGGAGCAGTGCTTAGAGTAAAAGTCACAGACACATACCAGTGATAGCATATGAATCAGTGGTCGGGAGAAATTGTTTTAAAGGGGGGAACAGGGATGTGAGGGCCCGGAGGGGTGATAGAGGATACAGGGAGGCAGAGGACAGCTGGAGGGGGGATGAGGTAATGCAAGGGAATCGGAGTAGGGCCATTATAGCTGTGAGGAGGAGAGACGTCTGGTAGGAGAATGTGAAAGCAGCAACTCCACAGCCCAGGCTGTTGCAGCTCGCTGGCAGCCAGGGCATCCTCTGCCCCCTCCACTCCTGCCCTGCACGCAAGAAGGAAACCATGGAGAGCCTGTCATGTGCTCTCCCACAGCAGTGGGACACGGGCCCACAGATTCTCCCCAACCCCGCAAGGTGATGCTGCCACTGACAGGGTCAGTGGGGGAGAGCGGGACATGGTCCCGCAGACACATCCCTCCCCACGCAGTGTACTGCTGCTGATAGGAGGGGCGCCAATGTAAGTATGGCCCCCCAGGTGCCAGAGACCCCCTTATCCTGCCCCCAGCCTGGCCAGGGGGCCCCACAAAATCTTATAGCCCTGGGCCCACAGGAGCGTTGATCCGGCCCTGCATTTGGTTGCTCAGTCTCTCTGTTTTGAGATCCCTCTCTCCTCTCTGTGCAAATGAGTAAATGTTTACATAAACATCAATTTACCTACAAGCCTCAGAAGCCAGTTTGGTTCTCAAGGGTAAATATTATAGCCTATTCATTTCTCAAATCCATTTCTAAGCATATGAAGGTTTAAATTCATGGTGTTTCATCTGGCAAATTGTTTTGTGAACAGCATAGTTACATGGAGGCAACAAATATAAAGATTCAGATACCGGAAATTGTTAGGGCTCATCTATACTATTGGTTATGTTGGTAAAATGTATACTGCTCAGGGATGCGAATAAGCCACCCCCAAGCGACATGAATTACACCGACCTAAGCACAGAGGTGGTTTTATTATGCTGAGAAAGCTCTCTCCCGTCAGCATACAGTATCTTCACCAGATCGCTTTTAGTGTAGACTGCCCCCTCGTGGGATGTATTATGTGACTGTACTTACACTTAACGCAATAATAGAAGACAATGTGGTGGGCATAAATCTGTGGGCATAAAAGTTGATGCCAGCAACGTCACTTAAAAGCATTTTAATCACAGCAAGGATCTTTCTTGGTGTGAAGATATGCCTTCTTCACTTTGATCCTACAAGATCAATGGCAAGTGCGCTCAGCATATTATAGGATCAGACATTCAGAAAGCCACCTCCTTATAGGGTCTGAACCACTACACCACAAGATCCTCAGACAGCCAGCTGTATAAATAAATTATAAAATAGGGTGGCTTCATGAGTCCATTAGGCCTGCAAGAAACTGGCCACCCAAAACACTCTGCATGATAAGACAGGCTTTAAAATACAGAAAAAAGATCTTTCCGAATGCTAGTCAGAGCCCCCAGGTGACCCACATTTCCACTAGGAATAAAAATAACCTCAAAACACATAAATCCAAACTGTCCTGCCAGCTGAATTTTTATTAAATTAAACAGACAAACAACAGGAGCCATTCCGCTACTGCGGCTTAGAAGTACTAGCCAAGTTACTTATTCCAGTGCTGCTGGTATGTTCTTTCCTGGCTGAACTCTGCTCCCTGCTATGTATGTGATATAGACTGTCTATACCGATGATGGCAGATCGATTTATCCAGTTTGATTAAGTGGCAGTGAAGACTCACTCAATTGATTGGGAAGTCAATCTATTAAAACCACCTCCAGAAAAAAACACAGCGCTGCATCCTTGGGAATGCATTTCCTGTCAGCACAGCACAGTGGAGACAGTGTTTAGAACAAAAGTTAGGAAGTCGATGCAAGTTACACAAGCTACTCTATGTAGCCTGCGTAACTCCCAGCAACTGCCACTGAATTTGCCAGTCAGCATAGACCAGGCTATAGACAAAGAGCAGATTGCTGAACAACAGGGAAACACCCAGTGGCAAGGCGATAATACCCACAGCATTTTCAATGCCAGAGGCAGAATTCAGAGGAAGAGGGGGAAAGACATGCATGGGGCAGCTGAAAGGCATTTTGATTATAGTAGAAGGAGAAACAGAGAAAATGGAAAGACACAAGAATCTACTTTTATCAGGAAGGAGACTGCAGTACTTCAAGATGCTACACTGGGGACTATATCTATATATACACACACACAACAAAAAGTTGGAATTCAAAATGCGTTTAAAACAGGTCTACATGCTAAGATTCAAGTTCAGAGCGTCAAGATTCTGTTTTTCTCTTACAATATCTGATGGCAAACAAGAGACTCCATCTCTACATTCATTACAGCTTTAGGTGCTTAGAAAGTCTTTGGCCACAGAGGGCAAACTGAGAACCATGAACTTGAATCTTGGCTGTTTCTCTGAGCATAGGAGAAGGTGATTTGCATCACTTACTTTAAAACATGTTATTTATTTCTAATTTTTAAGTCTGAGTACATATTTTCCTAATTATCTGGAAACACAATCTGTATTTATCTGAAGGAAAAGCATTTTCAGTCATCTTTAAATGTGTCAATTGCACTGGAGAAGTAATTTTAGATCCTCAGTGCCTCAGAAGAATGTATGATGCCAGTTCCACTGGTGGCAATGCCAAAGAGCCTTGCTGTTACAGCAGTGGTTCTCAACCTTCCTAATGCCACAACCCTTTAATACAGTTCCTCATGTTGTGGTGACCCCCAACCATAACATTATTTATATATGTGTATTTATATATGTGTTTTCCGATGGTCTTAGGCGACCCCTGTGAAAGGGTCGTTCGACCCCCAAAGGGGTCCCGACCCACAGGTTGAGAACCACTGTGTTACAGGATCACCTGAAAGTACCTATTAACAGTTAATAGCCATATTTAGGTGAATGGATAACAAAGCTTCAAAGGGAAACTGCAGAATTGGAATTCATATGCAGATTTGACACTGTCAAATTAAGGTTAAATAGTGACTACAGGGCCCCCCCCCCCCCCCCATTGCAACAGGTAATTTTGCTTTCCTTTTCCCCCCTCATCTCCCCCTAATAAGCTGTTCTCCACTGTTTGAACCTAAATAATTGCATTGATTAGCTGTAATAGCCTGACCTGATCCTATGACTTACACTTCCCTGCATTTATTTTCCTCCCATTCATCTCTGCTTCTTCATCTTCAAGTGTCTCACAAAGTGGGATTTTCTCTCATGAAAGCTCACGCGACAAATAAATTTGTTGGTCCTAAAAAGTGCCACTTAACTCCTTGTTTGTTCCATGCCAGGTTACATAACTTTCTAGGCACATGTTGCCTTACACCAGGCACTGATGTCACTGCATGTCAAGTTTGCTGAATTACACAAGATTAAATTTACTGATTTTAGGAGGCTGTGGGGTGAAGACCTATCCCTGTTAATTCACACTCTGTACAGTCCAGCTGCTGTTGGGAAGGAAACACTCCTCTCTGCTGGGAAAATATCAGTGAGGCCTCTGATGAACATGCTATTCTCAGAGGTTGCCAGTTATTGTAAATAATGCGCATCATCTACAGTTTGCCATATCATTCATTTGAACCAAAATCTATTCCTTGATTTAATAGCACAAGCAGCACGAAAAGCCATTGCAGAGCCACGGCTCAGTTGTAGCTAACCCAAAGTCATAGGCTATGTCTACACTGGCAAGTCAGTTCGAATTAAGCCTCCTTAATTCGAACTAACTAAAGCCATGGCTACACTAGGCTGTAGTTAGTTCGAATTAAGGGCTTCCTTAATTCGAACTAATAAGTTCAAATAGGGCTTTAGAAGTAAGGCTTTAATTCGAACTAGTTCAAATTAGCCAATGTGGCCATGTTGATTCGAACTAATTTCTTAGTTCAAACTAACCGGCCATTGAAATGAATGGGGATCGCTAATTCGAACTAACTAAAATTAGTTCGAATTAGTTAGTTCAAACTAACTAACTCGAACTAACTTTAGCAAGTGTAGACATAGCCATAGATACCCTCTCAGGTTACATCTATTCTACACTACACCACTATAGCTACCACATGGAAGTGTCCTATATCAAGGGAAAGGAACTGTGGTTAATCCACCACTCTGAGAATTGGTAGATAGGTCCACAGAAGAATTATTTCATAAGGCTAGCTAGGGCCACTGGCAGCCAAATGGCACACAAGGGAAGGAGTATCTTCAAGGCCTCCTCCACTTCATGTGTTAAACTTTTTAATATCTGATAGTCATGAAAAGGGCTACAAATGCAATAAGCTTTGATGCATGATTTATCCATCATATAAAACGACACATTTGCACACCAGGGTCTGTAAATCTACAGTTAGTCATGCCATATATAAGCAAATAAAAAACAATTAGTTTCCTCTGAGCTTATAGAAACGTTTTAATTTTAAGAATAACTGAAAATTACTAACATTGAGCAATTGAACTCTACACCAACACTGGGTGGACCAGTCTTAAAAACACAAGTATACTTTCATAAATTAAACAAACTTCCCAATATCATAGTTGGTCTCTTGCTTCATTTCAGCTCATTCTTATATGTCACTGATTGTCTGGTGATGCCAGCCCCTTAAGTAACCGCAAGAGCACAGCTGACAACATTGGAGGAGGTTCAAGGAAAATGTAGTTCTCAGAAAGCTTGGAAGGTTCCATGAGATTCTACAAAGGTCCAGACCATTGTAGAAAGTGAAAAATGAATCTTCATATGGAATACTTGAAATATTTGACTTTAAACATTCTATTTCCCCTGTCTTTGCCAACAACGAAAACAGCAGCACCCCACACACAAGCTCGACACCCTAGGCCAGGGGTCAGCAACCTTTGCTGGCCTCTGTGCCAGCCCCGCACACCGCACCCTCAGCAGGTGCCGGGGGTGGGGCCAAAAGGGGGCAGGGCCAGGCCTCCAATTCCTGGCTGGGGCCAGCTCCCCCCAGGTCTGTCCCTAGTGGGGAGCAGAGCCTAGGGCCAATTGGCTTGGGGGAGCCCCCTACCCTAGCCCACGCTGGAGAGGAGAAGGATGGGCCAGGCCGGCCCGCTCCACCCCTGGGCCCGGCAATGCAAGGCCACCCCTGCCACCAGGAGCTGGCCCCAGCCAAGGCCGCCAGCGCCCCGTCCGCGGCCCCCATGCTGCCACCGGCAGGAGCTGGCCTTGGCTGAGGCTCTGGCTGGGAGCCAGCCGTGGCTGGGAGCCAGCTGAGGCCACCGGCACCGAGGACTTCAGGCTGCTGCCAGAAGCTGGCCCCAGCCGAGGCCGCCGGCACCCCAGCCAGGGCTGAGGACCCAAGGCTGCTGCCGGAGCTCGGCCACTGCCGGGAGCTGGCCCCTGCCGAGGCCGCATCCCCGGCGGGGGCTGGCCCCAGCCGCAGCTGGGGACCGTAGTGTGTGGGGCAGGCTGGAAGAGGCCTGTCCTGGCCTGCGTACCTGCCCTGCCCAGCATGGCTGTGGGGGAACCATGGTGCGGGGCCCGCACTGCCCTGCTGGGAGCGGAACAGCGCAGGGCTCACATAACCACACACACACCCCCAAGGACAGCCTTGGCTCTTGCTGGCAGACAGCCTCTGCTTCCCAGCTGGGGCTGACTCCCGCTGGTAGCGGTGGCTCCAGGCAGGCAGGCCGACCCACCCCACTCCCCTCCAGCATGGGGGTGGCTCCCCCAGGCCAATTGGCCCTGGGCCCCACCACTCCTCCCAAGGAACGGCCCTGCCCACCAGGGCATGGGGCCAGGAGCCCTGCGCTGTGGCTGGCTGCACTCCCCAGCAGGGAAGCGCAACCAGCAGGGCCCTGGAGCTGCAGCACACAGCTCTTGTGGCCCCAGCCCCCAGGCTGTGTTGGGGGTCGGGACCAGTGGGGGGAGCCTGAGCAGCTCCATGTGCTGCTCCTGCTCAGCCTAAGTGCCACATCTGGCATGCATGCAGGGGGTTGCCAACCCCTGCCCTAGGCAGTTGCTTGTCCCTAAATCCAACCCTGCATGGGGGTTAGGCTGGACCAAGTATATGGCACAAAGTGCAAATCTTTTTACCAGCCCTGAGCAAAGCAAGTAGGTCAATTCAATTCGAAAGCATACATCAAGCTGTAATCGACAGAACACCATCAACACTATTTCAATGCCTGATTTAAACTAGTGCAACACGATTTAATCATACAACACGATTTCAATGCCTGATTTAAACAAGTTTCCAACAGAGCAGCCTTTTAACAGCATGCTCTGCAAGTCTTTTACAAATTAATCAGGGGTTTCCTGCCCTGGTAAACATTTCCCAGGATCTGCTGGCTAAGCCAGAGCACACCACTGCCCAATGGGAGTACCGCTGACCGCTCCACTCAGCTCCAGCAGGGCTGGGCGTCCAGCTGGGGCAAATGGAGAAGGGAGCCGCAGAGCTGCTCACAGAAGGATTTGGTGTGAACCAAACCATGCCAAGGCCAGATTAACACCTGTTGCGCCCCTAGGCCCAGCGCGGTGAGCTCACATCCCCACCGCCCTGTGTTTACACGGGCGGGATTGGGAGAGACAGGCTGGGGCCGGGACGCAAAATCTGGCGACTGGCCTGGCCAGGCGCAAGCCGGGGAAGCGGCGACACGTGGCAGTGGGACCCAGGAGAGCAGCCCATTAGCCGAGTGCGGGGGGGGCAGCGCTCTGGCCACCTAAGTGGCCGGCGCGGCACCCCCACAGAATGGGCTCGGCCCGCCCCTCGTCTGCGCCTGCGCCACCGGCCCGGCTCGGCCACAGACTGGCCAGAAGAACGCAGCAGGCGCTGCCAGGGCCACGCCCCCTACCACTCACCATCATGGGGAGCCCGTATTTCACCGCTTTATTCTTCGAGAGCGCTCGCAGCCTCGCTGTGACCCGCGGCGACAGCTCCCACCGCCACATCCCTCAACATCACTCACGCCGCGGCCCCGCACTTCCGGGAGGCGCGGTCCGTTCCAAAACCAGCTCCCCCGCGATACCGCACTCCGTGCGCAAGGTTCCGCCCCACCGGCAGGGAGGAGCCGACTCAGGCAGGCACAGCCATTACCAGCATTAAATCAGTTGCGGGGCTCCGCCTGCCGAGAGGTCCGCGGCTGCATCCAGCCCCTGGGAATCGCTCCCGGGGCGGCTCTGCTCAGGTGCGGGAGGATAGGGGTGTAACATTAAACTGCCTCCGGCCGGTGCAGTACGCTGCAGGCAGCGAGTCCTGGCAGGGAAATTCAGCCCTAGCTGCAGACCCCCCTACACCCAACATGGTATCATAAACTGTTTGGCGCAAACAACGGGCATAGTTGTTCCTTGAAATTTTAAAAAAATATTTCTGTGGATAGTGTTGATGTGTACATGTTCACAGTGGCACGAAATGAAGCACTCTAGGATCGGGCTATAAATGATGAGAGCAGACGCTGAGATTGGGAAAGGTAAATCTTTAGAATCACGGAAACACAATTTGTGAAGATCAGAGGTCAAAATACACAAAATAAAGAGCCACTAATCAAACTCTAAAAAGTTCTCAAGCAGCATTTGTCCTACTTTCTGTTCTGTTGCAATCAATAGAAATCCTTTTCATTAGTTTTTGTGTGTATTGATGTTTGACTCATTGATTTATTTGGCTGGTCACCAGCAGCACAGAAATAAGGGTGGCAATACCATGACATGGCATCCTTACTTCTGTAGTGCTATTGCTGCTGCCTTCAGAGCTGGGTGGCCAGCCAGCAGCTGCTGCTACTCTCTGGCTGCCCAGCTCAAAATCAGTCATTTGTTCTTACTACAAAAATGCACCCAGATGGAGATTGGTGTGGGGGGAATTTGGGTGTGTTGTAACCCTACCATGAGGGAACACTTACTTGGATAATAATACCACTACATCTGAACCTTTTAGATAACTTAGGGCTCACAAGAACTAATGTGCCTTGTTCACGCCACAGCAATGGAAAATTTCAGTAGCGAAATTTGGGACGCTAGGAACAGAGCAAATTAAACTAATTACAAAAGGTGATTTTTCTCCGTTTTAAACCTTCCCACCTTCTTATCTGGTATTCCACATTGTTTTAGCCTAAACATCTCACTTGGTTTGCTGAAATTTTTTTAGCTGACCTTGTGACTCATCCTTCTCTGCATTTATACTTCCCATTTTACACTGTAACTTCCATTTCATGTGTCTGATGCAGTAGGATTCTGCCCATAAAAGCTCATGTGATTAAAAAAAAATTATTAGTCTTCACAAAGTGCCATGGGACTCATTTATTGTACTAGTATACTTATTATTTCTCCACTAGATGGCATCAAACATCAGTGCTGTCTCCACCTTGTCTCCTCTTAAGTTGCAGAAAAGTTTCTGCCAACTGTGGGAAGGGGGGACCAGACAGTACAGTCCCTGTCCGCACAAATCTTTTAATTAAGTTTGTAGCTGTTTACTATCCTGGTTAGCTTTTAAGTGTGTTTTGTGTCTGGACACCACATGGTTAAATCTCAGTGGCTCAGCTAACTCTATGTGGCGTCCCACCCATGCCTACTTAGGCAAAGGGATGGCCTTTCTGTAACCAAATCAATGCACTTATTTTTTTTTTTTTTTTTGCAGTGCAGATAGTATCCCCTAACTATGTAACAGGTTTGGCCAGTCCTCCCTCTTCCCAGATCTCTCTGCTGTTGAACAGCCTAGAACGAATTGCCCCATTTGCTTCTGCTGCTACTCTGTATTCAAGTTTCCTGTTCTCTGAATAGCCTATTGAAGTCCCATAAGACAACTCCCAACATTTTCCCAGAATGCACTAATACTTACACTGTTAGGCAGCTGACATGCAAACACAGTTGTACTGACAGAAAACATATCAATGTTTCTTATCACTTGTTAAGATGATTGTGCTGCTAACCAGCTACAAAATCACAGCCATAGTTATAGTATGGAAGGACTCAATGGCACAGCAATTTGCAGCCATATTTTCCCTCCTGCCCCTTATTGAGAGAGACTGAAGATGGCCCCAAACCAAAACCCTGAATCCAACTATCCCCAAACCATTTGGATCTCTTCTTGGTTCTTATCTTCGGAATGAACCAAACCAACTTGACTTTCCAAACTGTGTGAAATGCTGAATGCAAACTTTTTGTCTGGCCCAGCTCTTTGTAATATGCTGAACCAAAGCCCCAGATACAAATGTTCTCAAAACCCTGGGAAAGCTCAGATCCAGATCAATCATCATTACTGATCCCTCTCTCCATGATGGGCCTGTGTTCAAGCATCCTGAATCTTGGGAATGTCTGGATCCAAATCAGGATTTTGCTGTTTGGACTCGTGTCTAATTGAAGCTTGATTTTATCTGGGGTTTGCCCATCTCTATTCAAGACTCCAGCTAAACATCTCAGCTAGACTGAGGAAACATGGAATGTGTGACCTCAAGGTTAAGAAAGAAAGAAAGAAAGAAAGAAAGAAAGAAAGAAAGAAAGAAAGAAAGAAAGA
>ML685785.1:2787622-2812525 GCA_007922175.1 Pelusios castaneus | reverse complement strand
AGAAAGAAAGAAAGAAAGAAAGAAAGAAAGAAAGAAAGAAAGAAAGATTCCTTGACAGTCATTAAGCTGGTCCTGCAGTGGCAATTCAGCAGTTCTGTATTTCAGGAGGCAATGGAAATCCCAAGACACGCATTATGGTATAGCCAGTGGCAAAGCTGAGGCCATTATAGTGCTGCTATGCATAGTGGGATGGAGGGCATACAGTCTGATATACTTTCACTTAGGGTCTGAGACTGCAACCATATTTTTTCAGGCAAAATTCCCTTTGGAAGTCAGGGAAGTTTGCCTTGAGTGTGGACCCCTTTGAGGTCACAGAAAGAGTGAGAGAGTCTCTCAATATAACCCTGAGGCTGATAAGGAGCTTGGTACCAAGTGGACAGATGGTTTGTCGCAAAATCCCTCAGGGGAATTTTCCCTTCAAGCATCTCAAAGGAGAACATGGTTTTTATCACCAGCTTCCCTGAAACTGTATCAGATCTATCGGCCAGAGACCAGATGTCATAAAAAAGGAAAAACCTGCAGGGAATTATATGGGAAGAGAATAAACATTTGTGCATTGCTTTAAAAAAAATCTGCTGTGAACTTTGATAGTTGTTACAGCCATGAAGATAAACTTATGATTCTCAGAGAGGTGGTGCTGTGGGAAGAAAGGGTCGTCTTTTTTAGCCATGTTGACCTCTGTGTTCTGGCAGCTTCCTAGAACCAGCCTACAGTTTGGTGTGATTTGTAGTCTGACTGAAGATTGGCCCCATGGAAGGATACTCCAGATCAGCGGTTCCCAACCCCTAGCCCATGTGACAAAAGTGGCCAACAGGGCTTTTTAAAATGGTCTGCGATCCCCTCCTGCTGCCTGGGAGCCGAGCTGTGTTGCCAGCTTCCCACCTGGTCCCAGCACACAACTGAAAGCCTTTCACACAGTGCCTGCTCCCAGCCCTCCCAGCCTCCTGCCCAGGGCCTGCTCCTAGCCCTTCCTGCCAACTCCTGCCTGATCAGGAACACAGTCGGGTGTGTGGGCTGCTGACAGAGAAGCCAGGACCCATCATACCTGAGGAGGGGTGGGACTCTGAAAATTAGAGCATAGCACACAAATTTGAGTAGTTTGATGTTAGATATAGATACATTAGCTTCTAGTCTTCAGCCACAGAAGTCACATTAGATTAGAGCTGGGCAAAATGAACTATTTTTAACAGTTTAATTTCTTTTAAATTTGCTTTGCACTAAATAAATGTTTACTTTAAATATGTAGAAATCTATAGTCCTTAATGGTGTGCTGTATACCAATACATCAATACATTTTTTTATGAGTTGTTAGCCTGATGGCTTTTCAGGGTTATAAAACTGATATTTGTGCTCCTCGAGTCAAAAAGGTTGGGAACCACTGCACTAGAGACTGAGACCCATTGAGAAAGCTAGAGGAAAGCAACACAAAGGGCATGTACACACGATCACTTTATCGCGCATTAACAGTCACTACTGCGCGATAACAACAACAGCGTACACACGTGTAATAGGGCTCTTGGCAATCAACAGCCCAGTTGTAGCGCAATAGAAAAACCACCTCGACAAGGGTGGTAACAGTTAACGCGGAACAGCTGTTGCGCCTTTCGACTCGTGTGTACGCTTACCGCGCAATGATTGGCCTCCGGAACTGTCCCAGCATTCCAAAGTCGTCCTCTCTGGTCTTCCCCCCACCCACTCTGTGGCCGTGATGAAACAGTCCCCGCCCTGTTTCGATTCCCGGGATTTTCGAATTTCTCCTCTGTTTCACTTCCTGCACTCTTCCTTGTGGAGTGGAGTGCAGCTCTGATCTTCACTAGCAATGGCGGCCCATCATGGAAGACGCGCACCCCATTTGGAGCACGGGAGAGGTGCTGGACCTGATCAGCATCTGGGGAGAGTCTGCTGTGCAGGCGCAGCTACGTGGCAGCAGGTGAAATTTCGACACATATGGCATAATTTCTCGGGCCATGTCCAAGAGAGGTTATGAGAGAGACACTGTGCAGTGCAGATCTAAGGTGAAGGAGCTGAGAATAACCTATCACTGAGCGAAGGAGGCAAACCGCCGTTCAGGATCAGCGCCTGCTACATGCAGGTTTTACAAGGAAATAGAAGCCATCCTCAGCGGGGACCCACAACAACTGCCAAGAATCCTGTGGACACATCAGCCCCCCCTCATCCACTGAATGCTGGACCCGAGCAGGATGAGGACGTGATCGATGAGGAGGAGGAGATGGAGGATGACCTGGAGGAGAGCGCAACAGCGTGTAGCCAGGAGCTGTTCTGCAGCCCCGCTGAGACGTCCACCCAGGACATCAATTGCAGCGTATCCTCTGAGGCAGCAGAGGGGGGTTCAGGTAAGTTTCTCTTACATGCAGCTACGGCTCCTGCTAAAAAATCATTGTCCGGGGCGGGGCGGGGGTGCTTGCTGTCTCGGTCCCCGCTGTGCACGCTCTTCACTATGCATTCATTAGAAGTGCATCAACACAAGCACTGATTGTCAAAAAATCATCTGTATTTAGGTCACTAAAGGTTTCCTCGATGTACCGCCAGAGCCTCCTACTCAGGTTAGATGGGATAGCGTCTATGTCTACGCTCCCATATAAGGATACTCGTCCTCGCCAGCTGCAAAGCACAGCCCTGGGAACCATGGCAGCACACAAGGCAGCAGCATACGGTCCCGGCTGGCATCCGGAGGCATGTAGGGATGTATTCTAGCTGGCAGGGGCACTCTGAGGAGAGAGATATCGGGTTCCATCTCTGTGCCCAATGCAGAATGTTAGCCCCCAGTAAGGTTTCTATTAGGACGTACCTTGTCCACTTCAGCAAAGCATAGGATGTTGACTACCCTGTACCTTCCAGTGGAATGTGCTACTGGAAGGTTACAATGGTTATCTAGGCTATGTGTTAACAATAGCTTTATTATTCTTTTTTTTTTTATTAGATTCGACCTTCACAAGGCCGGTGTCTACCCCAGCTGACCGCATGAGAAACATTCGGCGGCGTGCTCGAAGAAACAGGGAGGATATGTTTCAGGAGCTGCTGAAAGCAACACAGGAATCCACAAGGGAGAATCGAGCCTGGAGAGAGGAATCCCAACAGAGGAGGCAGAAACATAGGGACGAACTGATAAGCGTCATGAAGGAGCAAACAGAACTGCTCAAGAGCATGATTGCTTTACAGTCCCAGGCGATTAATGTCCGGGCTCCACTCCAGACAGTTCAGCCGTGTCTGCCTCCCACTCCCCGTAGTCTTTATTTGTACACAGCACAGTGCAAATCTCATAAGGTGCACTTGATGCGTCCGTGAAGGAAACTACGAGGGCATCATTGAAATGCTCCCTGAGTGCCTCCCTTATGCGAGCAGCTCCTCGTTGGGCCCCCCTAATACTCCTAGTGGCTGGCTGTTCGTACGCTGCCTCTATAGCCCACCCCGGGGAAAACTTTTCTCCCCTATTTTCACAAATGTTATGAAGGACACAGCACGCCACAATCACAGCAGGGATGTCCTCGTCCAAGTCCAGCCTCCCATACAAACATCGCCATCGCCCTTTTAAGCGGCCGAAGGCACGCTCCACAGTCATTCTGCAGCGGCTCAATCTGTAATTGAACCGCTCCTTGCTGCGATCTAGGTTCTCGGTGTACGGCTTCATGAGCCATGGCATCACTGGGTATGCTGGGTCTCCGAGGATGACTATGGGCATCTCCACATCCCCCACAGTAATTTTTTGATCTGGGAAGAAGGTACCCCCTTGCAGCTTCCGGTACAGTCCAGTGTTTCTGAAAATGCGGGCATCATGCACCTTTCCCGACCAACCAGCATTGATGTCCGTAAAACACCCCTTGTGATCCACGAGTGCTTGCAGCACCATGGAGAAGTAGCCCTTCCTGTTGATGTACTCGGTCGCGAGATGGTCTGGAGCCAAAATCGGGATATGTGTGCCATCTATGGCTCCCCGGCAGTTAGGGAATCCCATGGCAGCAAAGCCCTCCACAATCTCACGAACATTGCCCAATGTCACCGTCCTCCGTAGCAGAATGCGATTGATGGCTCGGCACACTTGTGAGAGGGCTAATCCGATGGTGGACCTCCCGACTCCAAACTGGTTTGCAACTGATCAGTAGCAGTCAGGAGTCGCCATCTTCAAGACAGCAATCGCAACACGCTTCTCCACGGTTAGGGCTGACCTCATGTTGGTGTCTTTACGTCGCAGGGCAGGGGCCAACTCTGAACACAGATCCAGAAAGGTTGCTTTCCGCATTCGAAAGTTCTGTACCCACTGCTCGTCATCCCACAGCCGCATAACAATGCGATCCCACCACTCGGTGCTCGTCTCTCGCGACCGAAACGGCGTTGCACCGTGTGCAGATGATTGGTGAAGGAGCTGAGCAATGCGGTGCTGTTGCTCTGCAGGGCATCGATCGGCCCCTGCTCCTCGGCGTCCTCGTCTGATTCGGAGCTCATTGAGTACTGAGCAACCAGCCGAGATGTATTTAGAATGCTGAAGGTGACAGTGGAGATCAGAGCAGGATCCATGCTGTCGCTGTTGTGGTTGCTCGCAAGTGGTGCGCTGCATCACTGCACTGTTGAAAATAGGTGCGAGTTGCTATTGACAACGAGGAAGACGCAAGGGGAACACAGTGCACCATGGGAAACTGAGAGTTTACCCATGGCGCTTTGCGTTCCTTTCCTTCATCCCATGATTCCAAGCGCCAATTGCGGGAAAATTGAACTATGGGATAGGTGCCCAGAATTCATTGCGCTACAGCGAGATATAGCACAGAATTCTGTTGCGTTGCAAGGAGCGACGTGTGTACGCGCTCTCCCGCAATAAAGATCACGTGTTTTTTATAGCACGATTGCCATGTTGCGCTTTAATCTGATCGTGTGTACATAGCCAAAGGCTATGTCTACATTGGCAAGTTAGTTCGAATTAAGGAGGTTTAATTCAAACTAACTAAAGCCATGGCTACACTAGGCTTTAGTTAGTTTGAATTAAGGGCTTCCTTAATTCGAACTAATAAGTTCGAATAGGGTATTCCAACTAAGGGGTTAATTCGAATTAACTAGTTCGAATTAACCAATGTGGCCATGTTAATTCAAACTAATTTCTTAGTTCGAATTAACCAGCCATCGAAATGTATGGGGATCACTAATTCGAACTAAGCAAGTGCTTGCTTAGTTCGAACTAACGTTCCAGTGTGGCCATGCTAGTTCGAATTAAGCTAATTTGAACTAACTAAAATTAGTTTGAATTAGTTAGTTCGAACTAACTAATTCGAACTAATTTTAGCAAGTGTAGACATAGCCAAAGAAATTAGGAGGTGCTGTAGCTCTGGAGGAAGGAGTGTACCAGCCACTTTGCAGCGGGTGTTCCAGTTCAGAACTGATGTGCACTGGAAGACCCAGGAGGAGTAACTTGCACAACATCTGCCTACACTATTTATACCTGAAAACAACACTGTTAATCCCTCATTTGATGTGCTGAAGTGAAGAGCATCTTTTTCAACCAGATAGGAATAAGTTAAAGGTGTGTTTGCAATTGGCCAAACACTGCTTTCAACTGTGCATCTGCAGCCCCAGCTGACTTTTGTAGGAGGATCATTCTTGCCTCGGTGGGCAGAATTTCTCTCCTAATGTTTACCTTTCCATTAAAGCTCATTTACTTATGCAAGTCTCAGGCTCCAGCTGCCACCACAGTTTTTCATTTTTTCCACGTGAATCAACACAGCCATGAGTAACAAAACAACAGGTTTGGAACTTTTTGTAAGCACTACCACATCAAAGCTACAGAGCATGGGCCATCTGTTAGCATGACCTGAGTGCACATTTTAGTTTAGGGGTAGAACCACAATAAATTTCTACTAGTAACTACGTGTGTGATGCCACATACACCAGACATTTGGTGCAAAACATGTGTCAGGTGCTACCACCCACAGAGTTGTTACCGTAAGGTGTTGGCAAAATGTCAGCGCATCACAGGAACTCAACTGTGTCATGCATGCTATGGCAGCCAAGTGGTTCAGTAAACACCACAGGATTTGAAAAGAGGACTGAGGGGAAGTGGGAGATTGAGAGCTCTCTTAGTAAACACTTCTGTGCTGAATCAGACCTGCACAGCCTTAACAGCTGGACAACATCACTGCAAATCTAGCTCAATTTCCCATCATCATTTAATGAATTAATTTTAAAAAATTGCTAAGTGCTGCAAACACAGAGCCAGCTTTAGCCACATGTGGAAGAGGCAAGCACAGATGGCAATAAGAAGGGATGGTAGAAAGAAGTGGGACAGCATAAGGAAGAAGTGGGAGAGGCTGCCGCCAAAAGGGACGGGGGGAAAGCAGAGAAACTGCTGCTGCAGTAAGTGTGTTGGTAGAGCAAGGTGGGCTCAAAAGGAACAGCTAGCTGTCTCTGAAGAGCCACATCAGGTCATGGAAATGACGAAGATAATGTGCCAACCCGCACAGACACTTAAAAACCTACTAGGGCTGCTAATCTATAAAGTTCAGTCAGACAGTTCAGGGAATTTAGTGTCTCATATGAAGGGGCCCCAGCAGTTCTGGAGCTGGCTAAATACAGAGTGAAGAAGAAGAGAGGACTAACGTAGAGAATCAGAGCAGAAAGGGATGGACAGATCTATAATAAGCACTGGGTCCATCCCCGAGGCTTGGACTCAGGAATTCTGTTCCCACTTCTCCCATTTCTGTGACCATGGGCAACTGACTTTCGCCAACATTTTCAAACATGAATCTCTAAAGTCAGGCACCTCAGTCCATATTTAGGCACCCAAATAACTGGCCTGATTTCAGAGCGGTTGAGGACTCTCAGTTCCCATGGCAGGCTGTCACTATTTATATAGCCGCAGAGGGGAGGGTGGTGCTTTCTAGACAGACAAAAGTCATGAAGCACATATAAAACCCCAAGCAGCTGACAAGCTATTGGCCACAGGCTGAGGATCTCAGACCACTATCCTCTTCCCAAGGAACTCAATGGTACCACTCCCAATGACTTTTAAGGTGCATGACGGGGCTCTTTGATTGTTAATGCCACACGGCAAAGATTTTGAAACCTATTCAGCACTACTAGGAGCACGGCTTCCGCTAAAGGCAGGAGGGATATCTGTGCCAGAACTGAATTTGACCCCTTGTCTTTTTATGTGCTTACTAAGTGCCAGACATGTCGATGGTGATGAATGAATCACAGTTATAAGGAGGACCCTGATTCACTGAAGAAAACAGTTCTGAACTGAGTGATGATTCCTCTTCTAATAGGATCCTCTTTGTTCTTCTCTGTAAGGGAAGGGCGGCCCTGGGCTCCAGCCCCTAATTTTGATCTGGCCCCAATGATCTGGCCCCCAACACCTGCGCCAGCAGGAGCCCTTCCAGCGCCTCCCCACCCCCACCCCCGAATCCCACCAGCATGGGGCTGCAAGAGTCCTAGAGCCAGAGGCCAGGCTCCACAGCCCTCCTGCCCCACCCCCTGGTCAGCTGGTCTACCCCCAGGGGCAGGGCAGGCCAGCACATATTCACTGTGTTCCAGGGGCAGGGCCTTCGGGCCGCACCAGAAGCTGCACCTGTCCACAGGAGCAGACCAGGACCAGGGTGCCACGGAGAGCAGCCTCTGGCCCCAAGACCCCCTCCTCCAGCACCAGCCCTACCACAGGCCACTGTGGTGGGTGGCTGGGGCCCCAGGCCGGGGGGAGGGGGCCACAGTGGTGTGCAACTTGGGGCCCTGAGCCCCTTAATCCAGCCCTGTATAGGGCACCAAAAAAAAAGCTGGGTGCCATTTTCCTTATGGCTGGCCCTGCCTAAGCTGGATGGCCACAAGGTAATTCCATCTCTAGTATCAGTGATGCTGTTCTTTTTTAGAAGGCTAAAGTCTTGAAAATGAAAGGTCGTCAACTTACTTACCATAAATGCCGCATATAGCTCAGTTCTCAACTGCAGAAGATGCAGGGCTGCTTAGCTGGGACTGACATCAGCACGAATGCTATTGCTTCTTGCTTCAGCTAGGCAAGAGCAATATGGGCCTGATTTTCAGAGGTCTTCAACAGTCATAACTCCAACTGAAAGTTGGGGGGAGGGGAAGGGCTGGGGGCAAGGGAGGCCATAAGGGAGAGGATCCCCTATGAAACCAGACCCTATATGGTGCTGAGATCGGCACTTTTCTCCGTTTTGTCCCTGTGCAGTGGTACAAAATTAAGAGAATTACCTGACAAAGACTCTACAAGCAGAGCTATTTTTTCTATGATCTCTGGGCATTTCAGAGCCGGGGCAAGCCCAAAATCCTGGATCAGGCGCGAGAAGTTGGCAAGTGACAAAGGCCTTCTGAAAGAAATGCCTCCCCAAGTTAGGACAACTGACATTATTGAAATATAGTTTCTGAGAGCAGGTTCTGCTTATTGCTTACCTCTCTTTCTCTAGTCCTACCTTTCCCTAGAGGAGAATTGTCCTCTTGGACAAATCTAGTGCTTCAGCATTAGTATAATCATATCTGAACTCTTATTACCTCACCTCTGCAAGTCTAAGTCCTCTATAAGAAGAATCACTCAGTTGTTAGTACCAAGGTGCCAACATGGCTCCTTCATGTTTCCTTTCTAAAGGACACTGTCAAGTATTTTGCCCCCCACCCCTTTTAGGCTTTGTAATGAAAAGACCAAAGAGATGGGGAGCAACAAAACAGTACGAATAAGACTATTTTCCAAATGTACAATCACACACACATTTCTTTTCAGGTGGAAAATGTTTGTATTTAAAATGTACCCAGCAGTGTTAGGAGCCCAAACAACAGCACTGTGCAGTGCAGGAGAAATAGGAAGTATGTGACTGGAAACAGAAAGTAAAATCAACTACTCTAAATTCACTCTCTGAAAGGTAAACAAAAAGTACCCAAAATAAACAAACTGCATCCATGGGGAAAAAATATATTAGATTTTAAAAACTCCATTTTAATCATCTAAAATGCTGTTAATTACACATGTAGAGATAATGTTAATATACTTATTTCCATAGTGTTGCTTTCTTTATTCCGGTCACTGCTGGTGGACAAGGCAGGGAGGTAAGTAACAATCTTAAGGACTGTAGAAGAGTCTGAGCTATGAATTAGCCACAATGATGGTTTGATTCTCTTCCACCT
Source organism: Pelusios castaneus (assembly GCA_007922175.1). NCBI lineage: Eukaryota > Metazoa > Chordata > Testudines > Pelomedusidae > Pelusios > Pelusios castaneus. The sequence continues at coordinate 2,803,393 of ML685785.1, read as the reverse complement.
GCTTGCCCCCATTGCAAAAAAAAATAATATTTTTATACTGCTAACAGCTTACATGGTCCTGAGACCTCACGCATGTCTCCTCTCCCCAGGGGCTTGAATGGAGGAGGAATGCGGTTTGCTTGGATTATGCATAATTATCTTTATTTTGCTATTTAATACAATATTTAATGAAAGAGTTTCCCTCAGGCAAGGTATGCCTAATTCCACCTGGGACTTCCAGTGTGATGCTTCATGTGAGATCAGATGCAAGATGGCAGGTTGGGGTGATGGAGGACTGTCATTAATCAGGGATTATTCGCTATTACCTCTTAATCTGACTGCAGTGTTCCTCTTTTAATTAAAACTCTGGGAGTGCGTCTACACTTACAAGTTAGGTCGACTTAAGGAGGCTTAACTCGACCTAAACTACTCCGCATCCACACTGGGATTTCCTTAAGTCGACTTAAGGAAAAGTTAAGTCGACTTAATAACACCTCCTTTTAGATCAACTTAACGCTTAAATCGACCTTATTAGATCAATTTAAGCCAATGTGGACGGGGATTAGCACCTAAATTGACCTTATTAAGTCAATTTAAAGTGTTAAATCGACTTAATAAGGTTGAAAAGGGGCTATGTCTACACTAGAAAAGTTGTCGACTTTTGTTAAATCAGCTTAATAAGGTCGACTTTAAGTCGACTTAATAAAGTCAATTTAACTTTTCTAGTGTAGACATAGCCTGGGAGACCTCCACTGAGTTCCTTCCAATTACTGCACCCAGCTGAAGGTACAATCGCTGGGTTTTGGCATAGACTCTGGGATCTTCAGAAAAATGGAGACTGCAGGGCTGGCTTTAGGTAGGGACACTGGTCACTGCAGGGTGACTGGGTGTGCAGAGCTGTATTATGTAATATTGCTCTGGTAACTTCAGCATATTGGACAATCACGAGGGTGAGCCTAGTAAAGCAGGGTGATAAAGAATGTGAAGCTGGCTCTACACCACTACACAAGGAACCCAAGATAGAATCATGATGGTTCTGGACAGTTACACTGAGAGAGTGGAATAATTGACAATATGGCACTGGGTGGGGATAGCCAAGGCTAACAGAGAATGGGACTTTGGTACTTGGCCAGGATTGAGGAACTACAGCTGTTTAATATTCATTCGACAGAATTATGAAACATTAGAAGCAAGCTATAAGGGTTTCATTGTATACCTGTGCCTTATTATAGGGGAATGAGATTAGACCCTACCATAAGGGGTGAATTCTGGCAATCAGAGTTTGCTACCTTGACAAGAATGCAGCAGTTGTCTCTGGCTGCCGTTCCATCTCTTCCCATGATTCTCATTATTTCTTAATCTCTCAGGCATATGGCTACACATACGTAACAAACTGAGGCCATGTATGTATACACACTAGGCATAGCAGTGGGAATCAAACCTGGGATTTTTAATACTAAAAGCACAACTTCTATAAACTTGAATTAATGTAATAGCTTGCTCAGTTATTTGCAAATAGTGCAATCTGTCATTCTCACTGTGGCTGATCACCAGAAGGAGAAATAATCATCTGCACTGCCGGCCTGATTTTCAGAGGTGTTGAGCACCCATCGCCCCTACTGACTTAAGTTGAAGCTCTTGGTGCACAGCACTTCCAAGAATCAGGCTCTATCTAAATCAATACATTACACACGCATCCTCAGGCTCTTTTGTCTTGCTCCTCTGTATAACCAATAGGATCTGGTGGGGTAAAAGGGAGCTAGATTTTTCTTTTCCATGCTAGTATAGCCCCTGAACAGAATTCCTGGTTAGATGATGGAAATGGTGTACTTGCTCCCTTCTCCTCCACTTTGCCCCTACAACAGAAACCATCAATGTGGGCATAATACCTCTATGAACCACGTTGGGACAGTTGGTCAACCAGCCTTCTTCCTTTTCTATCCCAAATGACTGAAATAAAGAGAGTGTTATTGAACAAAAGATACTAGGGTGAGCCACATGGTACAGCATCCTCAGGACTTCCTGATGGGATCCCATGCTGCCCTCTCCATCCCAAGGCAGACTCTGATGCACAGGAACAAATGTAAATTCTTCTGGTTTCTTCTCCATCTAGATAGTTCTCACTTTCCTGAGTTGGCTTTAAATGTAGACTAGGTAGGTGGCTGCCAAGGAAGCCTTATGCTGGATCCCATGGTTCTGGGAGGAAAGGCTGCAGGAAATAGCAATCTGCCCAAGGAATTCCCTCTCACCACCTTCTCACTTCAGAAGTCCCTCCCAAAACATAGGTTGCAAGAGGCAGCTGGATAGCCAATCAGAAGACAGATTCCGCACCCCAGTGACAAGGGCAATAGCAAACCAGTTATGTGAAATTGGTGATGTAGGTAGGGGAACTAAGAGGTCTTTGCCTAACAGTACCAATCCACCAAAGGCCACCCCTGAATCCAATTAGTGGCTGTCCCTAAGCATTAGTTCCCGCCCTCTGGATCCCAAATAAAAACCACCATTACCCATTTGTTTTCTATGTAATTTTGATATTGTGGTTGGGGGAGAGCAGGCCTCTGACCTCTTAAATTCTAACACAGAAAACTGGTGGTCCAAGAATAGCAGCACCTTTCACTTGTCCTTCAAATGATTTAGAAACCCGGAAATTACAAAAGGAGGGTTCGTAGGAGCTTGTTGCTGGTCTTAAAGAGGAGAAAGTCACACTGAGGCTCTGCTTGGTTCATTTGGTACGTCCAGAAGGTACGTTGTAGTGAGGACTAGCACTGGCAGAGCTGGAGAGGAGGTCATGAGCAGGAGAGGGAGGGGGAGATAAAAGAATAAAATCAGTTCCAGGCAAGGAACTTCACAGTATGGTTCCCCTCCAGTCCCATGCCCAGAAAGTCAACAGTTCTCTGTGGTTGAAGGAGCAAAGGGGCCGTGGGAAGAAATGCCAGCTTAGCCACCACACACGGCAGCACAGAGCTGCAGTTCAGAGTCATTTTGCTGAGCGATAATAGTGGCACCCTTCGAGAAGGGATCAAAGGTTCAATTCCTCATTAAAGGGGTTCCCCCCATTTGTTCTTGGGAGAAAGAAAGATGCTGTAAGAGAGGAAATGAGAAAGAAACAGAAGAAACCCAGAGAAGAGAGACAGCACTTAAGAGCATGTTGGGCACACCTTAGACCCGGGTATGCCTACAGGTTCGCGAGGTGCCTGACGCTGAGGCAGCCCCAGAAGTAGATGGGGACTCGTCATCTGTTGTGTCTCCCTGCTCTTCTTTGTGGAGGCCCAGGCTGATGTGGCTCTGCAAGGCTGCTGGGGTTAGCCACTCCTTGGGGAGGCAACTTTGAAGGAAAGGGATGCACGAGCTGAAGTAGGCCAGCCGGTTCACCCAACGGGGGATCTCTTTCCCACACAGGATCTGCAGAGCAAACAGAAGAAGAACTTAGTTACTGGCACCAAAGCATACGTATCTTGAGGCGTTATAAAAACCACCACTACCTCTTTCCCAATCAGTCAGTGGTCTGGATTCCACAATGTTCAAAAGAGTCCTGTATGATTTATAGGGGCTGTCTTTTGAGGTCTACTTCTTGGGGTGCCTTAAGCAAACTCTGAGTCTCTGTCTAACCCAACCTGTCCTCTAATTATCAGGTTCGGAGAAGGTGGGGAAAATTACTCCTGGTCCTATCTCTCCTCTGGCAGATCTTGTTTTTATTTGGGGCTCACAGGTCAGAAAGCCAGTCTGGGGAGTAGCTCTGAGAACAGAGCTGATGCCATTTAGGTGTCCTTTTCACTTTGTACTGTTGTCAAAAGATTTGGACTGACATTGGCCTGAGTTTCATTAAGCTGACAGTTGGCCCTAACCAAGTGAATGGAGGATGGTGAAAAACTATTCTGTCCACTCCCCACTTTGTCTAACTTTGGCTATGACTACACTTGGCTAAATAAGTCAACTTTGCTAACGCACCACCGCCAGGGCTGCAGTGGCTGGAACTGGGGCCTTCCTAGCTGCAGCGGCCAGATCCAGCCCCCGATGGGGCTGTGATTCTGGGGCCCACTGGGGCCACAGCGGCCAGATCTAGTCCCTGCCAGGGCTGCAGCGGCTGGTTCCGGCCCGTGGTGGGACCATGGATCTGGGGCTCATCCGGCTGCAGCAGCCCGATCCGGCCCCCAGTGGGACCATGGATCTGGGGCCTGCCTGGCTCCTGCCGGCCTGATCTGGTCCCGGGGAGACAAATCGGGTCCCCTCTCCCAGGACGGATCGGGGCCCCGCAACGGATCCGGCCTGCCCTGTGGGACAGATCGGAGCCAGGCCGCAAACTTATTTTGGGGGCAGCAACGCCCCTCCTACCTGGGAGCTGCGGCCAGAGTGGGGCCTTTCAAATCTCCTGCCCTGAGCATGCTGGCCAGGGAGGACTTTCAATCATTGTATGTAAGTGATTACTTTATCCCTTTAACAGTACTCTCCTAGTTTGTTTCTTTCCTTGTACAATAAACCCTTAGTTTTAGTTACTAGAGCATTGGCTGGCAGTGTGGTATTTTGGGTAAGATCCAAACTTATACTGTTCTGTGTAATGTGGCTGACCCTTTGGGGTCAAGAGAAACCTTTTTGGATATAGAGCTTGGAGTTTTAAGCAATTTCTCTCTTTACCAGACCCAGTGGCTGTATAGGGGACCGGTGGCTGAAATGCAGTAAAGGGAGCTTAGTATATTTTGTGGTGACTTCTTGATATCCAGTGTGGGGGATCAAAAGCGTTGTTTGTGGCTGGTTGGGGAGGTTAGCTCCAGGTAACCCACCAGCGTTGGGAGAATCTGCTCTCCTTTTTGCAGCTTGCCCTGATCTTTGCATATTCAGGGGGTTATCCCAGGAGGCCTGGGTTACAGCTGGTACTGCCAAGTGTTAGCTTTTGTAGCCTATGTGTAACAGTTAGTTCTGTCAGTCCAGTTCTATCAGGACAGGTATAAACCGGTGTCCACACCACAAAAAATACTACTGCATTTGGCCGACTTAGAAGTAGTACTTCAAGATGATCATTTAGGGTGTAATGCTGGCATCATTGCCTTCATTGAAACTAGAATCTGACCTTTCATGTTTACGAATGTTATTAGAGCGTGTGTCCCAGCCCAAACATACTGAATATATAGCCACTGTCCCAAGGAGTTTGCAGTCTAAATTAGAAATAATTGTCAGTGAAATAACACTCTTCTCGCTTCCTGACATAGTCCCTCCAGAGGAGGGGTGAGAGACACTGGCCAGTATGCAAGGAGTTTACACTCCTGTCACCCCGCTATACCTTTCCTGTGGATAAACAGACTGCAGGATCTAGGGCTGCCAATACAGCACTTTAAACTCTTGATCAATTCCCTAACTGCTTGCATCTTGACCAGTACCACCAAGCATAGTACTATTATGGCCTCCATTTTTGGCTGCATTCCCCCCCAATCCCTTTTCTATCTCCAGTAGCTCTAGTGACATATCGCCTTCATGGAAAGTAAATATATAAAATAAGGTGCCTTTTTTAAAAGTGTGCATTTAATTCTGGTGAAAGATGTGGGATCAGAGCTAAGAAGGAAATCACAAAAATATCATTAAAACAATAAACACAGCAGTGTAACCTTTGGAAAATTAGCACTAGAAAAAAGCGACAGAAGGAAGGAGTGGTTGGAGAGGCACAACTGTTTTCTTTGATGCCCTTCCCTAAGCAATTCAAAAAGCTGTAACAATTGCTCCTGCTGCTTCCTGCATGGAAATGATGATGAGGGATTTTGTTTTTATTAGCTTTTTCATGGTGCAAATCAATCAAGCCAGGAGGAACTATAAAATGTACTTAAAGACATGTGGCCATTAGGCCATCAATTGCCGAAGGGAAGTTTACAACGCGTGAAGGTAACAATGAAGTCTAAGACTGGTCTGCGCTATGGGTGCTACAACAGTGCAGCTACAGCAGCTCTGTAATTCAGATGCTTCCTACAGTGACAGAAGAGCGTTCGCTGAGAGTCCTTCCAAGCTTTAATCACAAAGCAAAACCACTCTCGGTCTCCTTCACCGTATAACTATGGTGCCCCTCACTTTCATTGCTGAAAATTGTTTATATCAATAATAAAGAATCATGGACTCAGAGGACTGGAAAGGACTTGCAAGGACATCTAATCTAGTCCCCTGCAATTATGGCAGGACCAACATAATTTACACTATCCCTGACAAATGTTTGTCTAATGACCTGATCTTAAAATCTCCAATGGTGGAGCTCCCACAACTTCCTTAGGCAACTTATCCCAGTGCTTAGCTAGCCGAACTGTTAGGAAGATTTTCCTAATGTCCAAACTAAACTGCCCTTGCTGCAGTTTAAGCCCATTGGTTCTTGTCCTATCCTCAGCGATGAAAGAGAACAATTTTTCTCCTTCCTCCTTATAACAACCTTTAGGTCCTTGAAAACTGTTTTCGTGTCACCTCTCAGTCTTCTCTTCTCCAAACTAAACAAATCCAGTCTTTTTCAATCTTCCCCCACAGATACATTTCAGAATGATGTTTGCTTTTTTTGCAACAGTGTTACAGTGTTGATTCATATTTAACTTGCATCATGATCCATTATGACTACCAGATCACTTTCCCCAGTATTCTTTCATAGGGGAATTTTCCATTTTGTATGAGCGCCACTGATAGTTCCTTTTTAAGTGGAGTACTTTGCATTTGTCCTTATTGAATTTCTCCTGTTTACTTCAGACCATTTCTCCGGTCTGCCCAGATCATTTAAAATTTTAATCCTATCCTCCAAAGCAATTGCAACTTCTCTCAGCTTGGTATTGTCCACAAACTTTATAAGTGTATTCTATGCCATTATCTATGTCATTGATGAAGATATTGATCAGAACTGGACCCAGAAGTGATCCCTGTGAAACCCCACTCAATATGACCTTCCAGCTTGACTATGAACCACTGATGACTACTCTCTGAGAATGGTTTTCAAACCAATTATGCTCTCACTGTATAATAATTCCATCTAGGGTCTATATCCCTAGTTTGTTTATGAGAAGGTCATGTGAGACAGTACCAAAAACCTTATTCAAGTCAAGATATACCACATCTATCGCTTCCCCCACATCGACAAGGCTTGTTATCCTAACAAAGAAAGCTATGGGGTTGGTACTGGACAAATCCATGCTGACTGTTACTTATCACCTCCTAGGTGTTTGCAAATGGATTGCTTAATTAATTGCTCCATTATCATGCTGGGTACTGAAGTTAAGGTAACTGGTTTTGTAATTCCCTGCTTTGTCCTTATTTTTCTTTTTATGCATTAGCACGATATTTGCCATTTTCCACAAGCAAAGAATGGTGAAATGGTGATTATAAGAAGAGCCCCTACCACCAAAGGAATGAATTCCATTTTGTTTTAAGTTTCTTGCTTCACAGAGTTTTTTTATATCCCTCATTTAGCGTCCGAGTCTCACATTGTGTCCCTTAATTGGCCTGTGATCCAGCACTCTAAATACACAGCCCAGGAACACAGAAATCCCCTGTGAATTGTGTCCATTCACTGCTGTTGGCCTTAGATCTTCCACAAGGTTCTGTATTCAAGCCTGAGCTATTCCTCTTGCCCACTACATTTTGGTGCCATGCTCACTGCCGTGCTCCTACATAGAGAAATCCAACTGGTGTGGGCTAGTGAAAGTAAGGATTGGAAGTCACTGCTTAGCCCCTGTAAGTCCCTGATGTTCCTGCATCTTCTCCCATCTCCCTTTAGGGTGAATGGCTCACAGTAAAACCTGCTCCTTCCATCCATTGCCCCCATTTAAGGCAGGGAACTTCTGTAGCGGCTGTGTGTACTTACTGCCACCACAAGGGGGCATTTTACAGCAGAGAAGTTGGTGTCTGGTCACTAGGGGTACGTCTACACTTGTAAATTAAGTCGACTTAAGTTTGCTTAAGTCGACTTAATTTACTCTGCGTCTACACTACACTTTCCTTAAGTCGACTTGTCGACTTAAGGAAAAGTTAAGTCGACTTTGTTAAACCTCGTTTTAAGTCAACTTTTGGCTTAAGTCAACTTTCTAAAGTCAACTTAAGCCAGTGTAGACGTGGAGTAGCCCTAAATAGACTCTAAGTTGACTTAGGGCTCTCCAGGACTTCCCCACTGCCCGCCCTGCCATGGTGGCTGGCAGAAGGTGAGCCTGGCATGCCCCACCCCCATAGGGAAGGGCAGAGCTGTACCCAACCTGCCCCTATGCCCTGCCAGGGTCCCTGTCCCCCTTTGCCCCATTGTACCTTGATACAATGGGGAAAGGCTGAGCCCCCTGGCACTTGGCAAGGGGTGCCCCCCTGGCACTTGGCAAGGGGTGCCCCCCTGCACCATGGACCAGTCTCAGGTCCACCTAGCCCCTACAAGTAGACCTAGGCATCCAGTGTGGATGCTCTGGGTCAACTTTGTAGGGTCTCCCCAAAGTTGACTTAAAATTTAAGTGTAGACATGCTAAGTCGACTTAAATTAACAAGTGTAGACATAGCCTAGACGTTCTCCATGGGGCTGTGGATAAGAGGCAGATATGTGCCCTGCTGTCTGTGGAAACACAATTCAGACAGATAGAGCGGAAGCAGAAGGGATGGAGAGATGGGAACTGACAAACTGGGATCTATTTCTGGGTAGCTGTCAAATCCACACCAGCGCTTCAGCTCACCAATCTACAAGTGATGCGTGGAATAAAGAAACCCTCTGAGGAACTGAAATCAGGCACATTTCCCAGTCCCATATGCCAGCATATCTGAGGGTTGATTCCACTCAAATGAAGGAGAATAGCAGAGATGTATAAGCATTCACCATATGTTTAAAGCACATGGTGTTGCTGACAGCTGAATCCTTTACTACTGCTAAAACTGACAGCTGGGTAATCTTACCCACAGAAGCCAGAAATGCTGTTTCACAGGCAATAGGATAGTGATGAAAGGTGTGATTAAAAAAACCCTTTGGAATGACACAATGGGAAACAATCATCCCCAGCTAGTACTATGTACTTAACTGAATAGTTCCCCAAGTATCACTGATATTTAGGTTTAGACTAATATTCCCAATATCCCTGGGATATTTTGAGTATCTAGAAATATATGGGGGACCTAAACATGAAAATGGGGATAAGGGAGCAGTTAGCAGGAAAGTGAGAGAAGAGCCACAAGAATGATTAAAGGACTAGAAAACCTGCCTTAGAGTGATAGACTCAAGGAACTCAGTCTATCTTAACAAAGAGATGATTAAGTGGTGATTCCATTACAGTCTACATGTGCAAATGTAACCCATATGCCTGAAAAGGCTATCTCTGAGAGACTTGCTGAGGGTGGGTTGTTGTTGGGCAGATTAGCGACCCACAACTGGAAACTTCCAGAAGCAGGGAGTGGTAGCAATTTGAGCATGCTCCACAGTGTACCCTGCTGGTGTGATGTGATGTTGTCAGTCAGATGACTGGAGAGCAGCAGCCTGAGCAGACAGCAGGCAGGAGCTGCCTTGAGGGGAGACCATGTGCTCAGTGTTCTGGAGAGGAGCTGAGCCAGGAGTGAACAAGATGTTTTCTCCATGTAAAGGAGTCATTTGTGACAGACCTTGCAGACATGCATATGGGACTGAGGGCTGGTTGCAGAGGAGAAGAGAAAGCCTGCATGGAATGCTACAGGGGATCCCAGCAAAGAAAGAAGAGGACAGCTATTTCTTGCCACTCAAGCTTCCACACTGGAACAGAGACTGTAGCTGAGAGTTGGGTGAACTCCACACAGACTTTGGGACTCTTGGGTATCTTTCATGTAAGGGATTGTTCTTGGTTAATTGTAGTTTGTTTTCTTAGGATAAGGTTCATTTAGTTAGTAGTTAATAAAGTTCATTGTTATGTTTGTTTTAGTAGTATTTTAATGTGTGAGTGTAGCTCTGAGCAAGCTTCGCCATGAGTCCTGTACAGACTGGATCCTGGGTCTCCAGCTGCTTTCCCCATAGGGGTTGGGATTAATTTCTGTGGGGCACTGGAGAAGGGCAACTAAATGAATTTAGCCCACCCGAAGGTTACACAAAGAACAAATATTTATTAATAGGCTTTTCAGTGTAGCAAAGAAGGTATAATATGATCCAGTGTTGGAAGTTGAAGCTAGACAAATTCAGACTGTAAATATATTTTTAACAGTGAGAATGATTAACGTATCAAAGTCATTTTTAGATCAAGATTGGATGCTTTTCTAAAAGCTCTGCTCTAGGAATTATTTTGAGGACGTTGTCTGTCTCGGGCTACACAGGAGGTCAGACTAGATGATCACAAGGGTTCCTTCTGACCTTGGAATCCATGAATCAGTGGCAAGTAACAGACCACAGGATCTTCTGCTAAATTAGATCACAACTCCATAGACTGAGGCCTTGTACACACGATCAGATTATCGCGCATTAAAGCTCATTACCGCGCGATAGCAACAACGGCGTACACACGTGCAACAGGGCTCTTGCGCGTTAAGTGCCTTGTTGTCGCGCAATCCAACAACCACTCCGACGAGAGTGGTAACAGCTGTTGCGGATCATATATTGCGCGTTTGAGCTCGTGTGTACGCTTACCGCGCATTGACTGGAGTCCGGAACTGTCCCAGCATTCCCAAGTCGTCCTCTCTGGTCTTCCCCCCACCCGCTCTGTGGCCGTGACGAAACTGTCCCCGCCCTGCCCCGAACTTATTCCCGGGATTTTCAAATTTCAAGTCTCTTTCACTTCCTGCTCTCTTCCTCGTGGAGTGTGTTTGTGCTCCGATCATCAGTAGCAATGGCGGCCCGCCGTGGAAGACGCGCACCCCTTTGGAGCACGGCAGAGGTGCTGGACCTGATCAGCATCTGGGGAGAGTCCGCCGTGCAGGCGCAGCTACGCGGCAGCAGGAGGAATTATGACACATTTGGCATAATTTCTCGGGCCATGTCAGAGAGAGGGCATGATAGAGACACAGTGCAGTGCAGATCAAAGGTGAAGGAGCTCAGAATTACCTATCACCGAGCGAAGGAGGGAAACCGCCGTTCCGGATCAGCGCCTGCAACATGCAGGTACTATAAGGAAATAGAAGCCATCCTCAGCGGGGACCCCACAACCACTGCCAAAAGTCCCGTGGACACTTCAGCCCCTCCTCGTCCGGTGATTGCCAGAGCCGAGCAGGATGAGGACGTTGTTGAGGAGGAGGAGGAGGAGGAGATGGAGGATGACACGGAGGAAAGCGCAACCGCGTGTAGCCAGGAGCTCTTCAGCAGCCCCGCTGAGACGTCCACCCAAGGCTTGAACTGCAGCTTGTTCTCTGAGGCGGCAGAGGGGGGTTCAGGTAAGTTTCTCCTTCATTCAGCTCTGCTCCTGCTAAAATATCATTGTCTGGGGTGGGGGTGCTTGCGGGTCCCCGCTGTGCACGCTATTTACTCTGCATTCATTAGCAGGGCATCAATACAAGCAGTGATTGTAAAATAATCATCTGCATTTAGGTCAGAAAAGGTTTCCTCGATGTACCTCCAGAGCCTAATACTCAGGTTAGATGGGAGAGCGTTTGTGTCTGCGCTCCCAAAGACGGACACTCTGCCTCTCCAGCTGCAAAGCACAGCCCTGGGAACCATGGCAGCACACAGTGCAGCAGCATACGGTCCCGGCCTGCTACCGGCGGCATGTAGGAGATGTATTCTAGATGGAAGGGGCACTCTGAGGAGAGGGATATTGGGTTCCATCTGTGTGCCCTCTTCCGATTCTTAGCCCCCGGTAAGCCGTCTATTAGAATGTACCTTGTCTGCTTCAGCGCAGCGTAGTGTGTTGACCGCCCTGTACCTTCCAGTGGAATGTGCTACTGGAAGGTTACATTGGCTATCTATGCTATGTGTTAACAATGTCTATATTGTTATTTTTGTATTAGAATTGAGCTTCACAAGGCCGGTGTCTACCCCAGCTGACCGAATGAGAAACATTAGGCGGCGTTCTCGAAGAAACAGGGAGGATATGTTTAACGACCTGCTGAAAGCAACACAAGAATCCGCAAGGGAGAATAGAGCCTGGAGAGAGGAATCCCAGCAGAGGAGGCAGAAACACAGGGACGAACTGATAAGCGTCATGAAGGAGCAAACAGAACTGCTAAAGAACATGATAGCTTTGCAGTCCCAGGCGATAAATGTCCGGGCTCCACTCCAGACAGTTCAGCCGTGTATGCCTCCCACACACCGCAGTCCCTCAAAGCATTTCTTTGAAGGCCACCCTCCACCCCGGTACAGGACAACATCCAGCCCCCCCCCCCCCCCAAGCTACTTTTACGAGACCCGGAGCTACACCAACCTGTAACCCCACCCCCATCTTTCAGGTTTCAATAAAAACAGTAACAAATACTTTGAAGAATGCATTTATTTATACACATTATTGAAATGATCCTAAGGTGCACCTCATGCGTCATGGAACTGAACTAGGGAAGGGCATCATTGAAATGCTCCCTGAGTGCCTCCCTTATGCGAGCAGCTTCTCCTTGTGCCACCCTAATACTCCTAGTGGCTGGCTGCTCGAATGCTTCCTCGAGGCGCTGTGCCTCCGTAGCCCACGTAGGGGAAAACTTTTCTCCCCTACTTTCACAAATGTTATGGAGGACACAACATGACGCAATCACGGCAGGGATCTGGTCCTCCGCCAAGTCCAGCCTCCCATACAAACAGCGCCAGCGCCCTTTTAAACGGCCGAAGGCACACTCCACAGTCATTCTGCAGCGGCTCAATCGGTAATTGAACCGCTCCTTGCTCCGATCAAGGTTCCCAGTGTAGGGTTTCATGAGCCATGGCATCAGTGGGTATGCTGGGTCTCCGAGGATGACTATGGGCATCTCCACCTCCCCCACTGTTATTTTTTGATCAGGGAAAAAGGTGCCCCCTTGCAGCTTCCGGTACAGACCAGTGTTCCTGAAAATGCGGGCATCATGCACCTTTCCCGACCACCCAGCATTGATGTCCGTGAAACGACCCTTGTGATCCACGAGTGCTTGCAGCACCATGGAGAAGTAGCCCTTCCTGTTGATGTACTCCGTCGCGAGATGGTCTGGAGCCAAAATAGGGATGTGTGTGCCGTCTATGGCTCCCCCGCAGTTAGGGAATCCCATGGCAGCAAAGCCGTCCACAATCTCTCGAACACTGCCCAATGTCACTGTCCTCCGCAGCAGGATGCGATTGATGGCTTGGCACACTTGTGAGAGGGCTAATCCGACGGTGGTCCTCCCGACTCCAAACTGGTTTGCAACGGACCGATAGCAGTCGGGAGTCGCCATCTTCCATACAGCAATCGCAACACGCTTCTCCACGGTTAGGGCTGACCTCATGTTGGTGTCTTTCCGTCGCAGGGCAGGGGCCAACTCTGAACACAGTTCCAGAAAGGTTGCTTTCCGCATTCGAAAGTTCTGTACCCACTGCTCGTCATCCCACAGCTGCATAACAATGCGATCCCACCACTCGGTGCTCGTCTCTCGCGACCAGAAACGGCGTTGCACCGTGTGCAGATGATCGGTGAAGGAGCTGAGCAACGCGGTGCTGTTGCTCTGCATGGCATCGATCAGCCCCTGCTCCTCGGTGTCCTCATCTGACTCGGAGCTCATTGCGTACTGAGCAACAAGCCGAGATGTATTCAGAATGTTGAAGGCGACAATGGAGATCATAGCAGGATCCATGCTGTCGCTGTAGCGATTGATTGCAAGTGGTGCGTTGCGTCACTGCAATGTTGAAAATAGGCGCGAGTTGCTATTGGCAACGAGGAAGACGCTAGGGGAACACAAAGCACCATGGGAAACTGAGAGTTTACCCATGGCGCTTTGCGTTCCTTTCCTTCATCCCATGATTCATAGCGCCGATTCAGGGAAAATGGAACGATGGGATAGGTGCCCAGAAGTCATTGCGCTCAACCGCGATAATGCGTGTAATTTTGTTGCGTTGCAGGGAGCAACGTGTGTACGCGTTGTCCCGCAATAAAGGTCACGTGAGTTTTGTAGCGCGATTGCCTTGTTGCGCTTTAATCTGATCGTGTGTACATAGCCTGAGAGAACATAGTAGGGGGATAAAATTGACTTCACTGGAGTCATCTAGCACGGGGCTAGTGCCATTGATGACCTTTTTGAATAATAATCTCATCAACTTGAGGTTAAGGTCTCTTTTCGTTTTACTACAGGAAACAGCAGCTTCAGCAAGATTACTACAGCATGTCACTAGACCCTTCAGTGAAAAAAAGACACCTCTAATCCTTTTTCCTCAGCAATACATCTTAAAGTGTGACCTGATGGCTAGAGAACCTTGTTAAAGGAAAAGAGAACTTAGCCAGTTCATGGGAATGCTATCCTATAAATTCCAGGAGGCATGCCTCTCTCATCTACTCTGCTCCCTCCTCTGCTCTGTCACCCTTCCTCCACTCCGCCCTAGTTTTCATGTACTCCTCCCTCTGCAAATCTCCTGAGGGCTGAGGAAGGGAGCCCTTGTCCTGTGAACTTTAGGACCCATCCAAGGGGCTAGGGCTGCAGGGAGCAGGGGGGGCTTGAGTCTTTTCAGACCCTGACAGATTGACTTGGCCTCCTTGGAAGCCTGATAAGCAGACAGTGTTTCTCAACCTTTAGTGGACCGGAGAACACCTAAAGGTATTAATTACTTTATACAGAACATCTGATGAACACTTTCTCAAAAGAGCTGGCATATACCAACTGTTATGTTCATAATATCTGCGTACTACTCTTTCCTGCAAAAATGATTCTGGAAACAAAAATTAAATACAATTTTACAACTATAATATGTGTTTATTTCTTTAAAAAAGATACATAATGATTATGCACACAACTTAAAACTGATAATATTACTCAGGTTTTAATGGGAATTTTGGGCCTGCATGTTCGAACAAAGTTCATCTATTCTTGGAGTAACGTTCATCAAAGAAAGTCTTACCGTGGAAGTTATGTCCAACAAATTTTGATACCAGATGTAACAGTGGCGTGAAATTTAAAATGCCCCAGCTGCAGCAAAGGAGAAAAGGCAGTGGGGGGCACCTATGTGCACTTGGAAGCTTTGCTGCGGCTGCGGCATTTTAAATCTCCCAGGCAGGTGTCAACTCCCTGCATTGCTCCTTCCCCACTCAGGCCCTCCATCCCCCTGACGGAGGGGTTAGGCTCAGTCACAGAACACCTTCACTATGTCCACAGAACACCAGTTGAGAAACACTATTCTAGAGTCACGGTAGGCAAGCCTATCTCAGCAAAATGGATGTTATTGCCTTTCAAGAATGAGGGTTTCTAACACCACCCTACTATTCTCACACATAGAGGTAAACTTACACTTCTCACACACTACCTTAATGCTGTCTCTTTACCAAGGCACTGAGAAATCAGAAACTCCTATTACCTAATTACTATTAGCCATTAAAAAGTTTCCTTTTATCAGCGACCACAAAAACTAGAAAGTCTCAACATTAAACGTATAATTTTTGTGCTGCTTTATGGCCTTCTTTAGGATCAGACTTTGAACAGACCTGGAATTTTTCACATTTCCGATTAAACAAATAACACACTGATAGCAATCATTTCCCACAGTTCATTAAGGGCCTGGTCCAAAGCCATGTGAAGTCAATGTGAGTCTTTCCATGGGCTTTGGCTCAGATTCTAGGCACAAAATCCTACAAGAAGCTGAAGGCATTCAATACATTGCAGATGATTCTCAGAAACCTCTCTGAACCAGGTCCTGAGATTCCATGTGGCAACCATCTACAGTGAAACCTGGATTATCCGGTCCTCAATTAACCGTACATTCGGTTAACCGGGATCGCGGAACCATGGGGG